>PVJS01025941.1:0-27428 GCA_004027185.1 Glis glis
AAAAAAAAAAAAAAAAAAATTGATGTAATTCTCTCTAATCCAATAGTGAAAGTCCAGCCTATCACATATCTGTTATTCTACATGAAAGGGGAAGATGACTATGTACTAAAGACGGAGTATTATAAGAACAGCCATCCAAATGACACTTAAACAATAAACAAGGGGGGAAACTTGAGTTAGTGAAAGGTGCAGAAAATAAAGCTAGACCCTATAGACCCTAAGCAATCCTTTTGTGAATATTTTATAGGCTTTATTTTGCAGATGCTCATGACAGTGCTTCATCCTTCACTCAGGAAACAGATGTCTACTGACAACAACCATGTGCAGCCCAGTGGCGGAAAGAAAAATGGATGAGGTCAGGCTTGAAAATCAAGTTTTCTTTGAGGAGTCTAGAATATCATTCTGCCTTCTAATGCTTAAGACTTAAATTACAGTAAACATTCATTACCATTTACAGACAAAGGCTAATATTACAGTTATAGATTTGGGGTGGGTGGGGGCATTAAAATTCTTCTCTACAAACCTTCCTTATTCATCCAAATCAAATATAATGCTGTGTGAGCATTATGAATTCAACAATCCTGTTTTGTTTTGTAGTAGAAGAAGGGAGAAATATAATTTCTAACCCACAGTTCCTCCCTGTTCTTCACATTTAATTCAGATATGCATGTATTTTTTCCTGATCCAATGGGACATTGAGATAGAACTTTACTACTTTTTCCATTTCATAGGTAGTATGTCAACTCATAACTAACAATAAAGAAAAATAAAGATGAAAACAACTTTTCAAGACAAATATTTGAGAGAGCTCTTCATGGATTTTCTGAATAAGGAGTTCAACTAGGATTGCAGGAAGCATTCCCCTTTAGTCAGTATTCCTGAGGGAACAAGAGCTCACTGAAGCTTGGAAGAACATAGAAGCACTAACATTTGCAATAAATAGCTCAGACTGTTATTATGATTAAATAAAAGCAAAATGAGAGTTGACACTTCTGTATTTTACATTTAAGAACTAAATATCTACCAATGAATAAAGATAAAGGTCTGGTGGGCTTCATAAGCCTGGTATTAAAAATAAAATTACCCTCCTTGACAGGTGAAATTGATCTGGCATTTTACAAAAGAAGATAAATGGATTTTTAAAAATGGTTTTCTTCTCCTTATACAGGACACTTCAACTATTTAAATAATTTAAAAAGTTATTTCTCATGGAAATAGAATCAATTTTCTATAAGCCTGAAGCACATTAATGAGCATTCTGAACTTCTTTCCCTCCAGCCAAGTGATAAGTCAAAGCAAAGAACTCCTGAAAGCTCTTACATTGTAGAAAATACAATTTTATCCTTTGGAAAAAATTGTTATTGGTTTCTGCTAAATTTAACATAGGAAATACCAAGCTATTGTGACTATTCTATGGATAGAAAAGAGTCTTCTGCAGTGGGCAAACAATGACACTCATGGAAGTCTAAGTTCCGGTCATATTTGAATTTATGAGTATTCAAATCTGTTTTCTCAATCTTGTGGAAGCCAGGCCTCCCATAATGCTTTTCACCCCAACTTTCTTGAAGTTTTCATTTTTCATTTAAGTTGTACTTACTACAGTTTGTTTTACTAAAAAAATGGTAATGTTGAATATGCTTTTTCTAATGAATATGATCTCAACATTTTGATATTACTCCTCTTCTACAAGCATATGGATGCTTAAGGCAAATCTCCTGCCACCATCTGGGACATTGGGCTCTGAGTAAAATGAGACTTATATGTGCATCCAAGTTAAAAAATTATTATACTAGCTGGACTCAGTGGTGCATGTCTATGATCCCAGTACTTGGGAGGTTGAGACAGGAGGACCACAGGTTTGTGGCCAGCCTCAGCAACTTAGTGAGGCCTTCTTCAACTTAGTGAGAGCTTGTTTCAAAATAAAAAATAAAATAGGGCTGAGGGTGTATATTGGAGGTGAAACACCCCTGGGTTCAATCCCCAGTATCACACACATACAAAAAAATCATTATAGTTTAAAAAATTAAACAAAGAAAATATAAATAATTACAGTCATAGTCTTCAACTATAAACTTAAGTTGTTCTAAACAAAGATTTCTCTCTTTATAACACACATTAACTCTGTCTCATATAGTCTACTGTACATTTAATAATCTTCTCCCTGATAACTAACTACATCTTTCTAGTATATCTGGAGTGTCCCTTCTCTAATCTGTAACAGACAGCCACTTGCTGCTCCATATTACAGTAGGTCTTAATTTAAAGCTTAATACCTTGAAATTATTTATTTGGTTTTAGTAGCAAAAAGATGATAATCTCCTAAATATAAAGAAAAACATCAAGACCAAAACCCAAGAGCAAGTCTAATAACACTTTAATTTTAAAACAGAGGAATTGATTAATATTTAATTGACAGGTAAAATTGTCCGTATTAATCACATAAAACATGATGGTTTTGAAGTATCTATACATTGTGGAATGGTTAAGTCAAGCTAATTTATTTTTATCCTATGTGGAGTCTATCAATTTTTTATGTAAAATAACTACGAAGTATTTTATCAAAATCATGCCCTGTGCTTATTTCCCCCTTCCCTCTCGATGACTAATAACAGAATGGTAGAAGACATCTGTTCTCACCTTCCCGCAGGGCTAGAGCCACTGTCTTCACCTTCCCATTGGTCATTTTTACTTCTTGGAATGGGGGGCTGCAGCATTTCAGCAGCCAGTGGATCCGCATCATTTTCTTCTCTCCCAATCCATTCCCCAATCACACGAGGCCTCAGAAGAGAAGAATTAAACGCCACTGTTTCCTGAGGGGAAGAAAAGAACGTGTTGCCTTAGATTTCCTTTTCTTGTTAGTAGGCAACAGGAAGATAGCGTCGTTTTGAGTGGTGAGTGCTCACCAAACCCAAATGTCTCCTTTCTCCTTCTGAACTGGCATAAAACTTCGATTCTCTCTACCTACACGCGATGCTTTGTTTTATGTCATTTATGCGGATTCCTGTAGGTCACTGTGATAATGGATCTAGGAGTGATAATGGATCTAAATCCTGGGCTTGGATTTAGAAAGTCACGTGTGTGTTCTAAGAAAAGAAGGGTAGGGCCAGCCTGCATGGTGGAAGGAAGAAGGTGTTGTAGGGCCCACAGAGTGAAAGAGTGTCACTACTGGGAAAAGGAAAATGGTAAATAACCTCTCTGGAGGAAATTGGGTTGAGGTTAGGGGACAAAGGCAAGAGGAGACAGGGCCAAAAGGGCATATCATTTCCAATTGGGAAGCATTCTGGCTTTTTAGGGATCCAATAGAGGTTTGAAACAGGGCAGGATCAGTGATAGGTATGTTCTGCTAATTCAAAAAATGATAATCTCTTTTCATGGACTTAAAAGGAGGGGACTCATTCAATTTGACAACCTGGATACAGTGCAGTGATGAAAACAATATTACATGAGAATACTGAATAATTTTGGTTGTCAGGAATATTTTAAGTGAAAAAGGGGACAAATTAAAAAGCAATACCTAAACTATGATATAATTTTGTTTACACACTCATATGGGTTTATATTCTTCATTCACTCACTAATTCATTCATTTATTCATTCTCTAATATGTATTAAGATTGTACTGGGTGCAAAGAACTGCTTGACATACTGGGGAAGACAAAGTTAAGACCAAAATTTAATAAAAGTTTTATCTGAATGGAGGAAGGACTGTAGGTTATTTTAATTTCTTGACTTGGTAATTTCCTGTATCTTCAATAGTCTGTGAAAAATATGTACTTGGTCTGATGATTTTTAAAATATCTTGACCATGATTTGCCTAAATTACGTTCAGTGATAAGTTTTACGGTTATAAAAGTTGAACAATTCATTAAAAAATCAGACCTTGTGTTCTGAATCTTTATAATTCGCATAAATATTATGTCAATTCAATACACAACACAATTAAAAACACCATTATAATACATGCAAGGTAATACGTAGTTAACATACAAATATAATATCAAAAGCAACACGTAAAATACGACTTGGAACATATTTGGTGAGCATGTCTCCACATTACAGAAGGTGACACAAAGCAGGTGAATATCTTAATAGTAATTCATCCTGAAAAATGTAGCAGAGAAATTTTATTAAGAGTGTTTGTGTAACTTAACAACTAATCTGAACTCCATCTGAATTTATGTCCCCTGAGTCAGGAAAACAAAGCACTCTGATGGATTTCAGCCATGAAATCGTGCAATTAAATTCATGTTTTGAAACAACTACAAAGGCATATTCATCTGCCAACATTTAATATAATTTGTAGTAAAGGAATTAAAATTAACTATATTGGTAAAAGTTCAATCTGTATTTACTTTTAAAAGCAGATTAGGGCAAAGACATGTTTCAGAATTTAAAAATATATATAAATATGCTTCAAAATCCATTTTGGCCTATTTAACTTTGAAATATTATTTTCTGGATTTCATTTTCTTCAGCCACAAAAAGGGGGGTAATAGGAATTATAAAACTTGTATCAAATTAATGAGTAGGAATTATAGTGAAACCATAACATTCTGTGTATATGCTAGATGTCATTATTTAAGGACAGAGGCTCTCTTCAAGTCATTTCTGTCTATGCAAGATAGCTGGAAAAGGTAACCAGGATTTCTGGAATGGTCAGGTTGGGTAAGAAGAGATGCTTGGTCATCAACAGGGACAGAGGAACAGAACAGGAAATTGATGGTGAGGGTTTTCACCCTATAAAGTTTTATTTTATTGATAATGTATCAAAAAGGTTAAATAATTAATTCAATGTTATCAATCTCATTTACATAATGGGGCAGAATTGGGCTTAGAGATCTGTCTTACTATAGATTAACAGCAGCATAAAACTGGTACAAAAAAATTGATAGCTGCAAGAACAGAAATGAGTGTATTTAGGCACTAAAAACAAAACAATGAAATAGGATTTAGAGTTGGGTATGATCAGAAAGTTGAGAAATGGAACGTACTCCTCTGTTGCTTACTGGGAAATTAAATAAAATGATAGATGCCGCTGCTGTTGGAAAGTAGAGCACAGAGAGAAGGATAAATGGTTTGGTATTCAGGATGTTCAACTCCAACTGGCAACAGAAGTTTAGTGAGAAATGGGTGACAGGCACAGCAATACAAAGAGCTCTAAACAGGGTCGGGGGAGTTAGGAAGTGACTATTTTATAGGTGAAAAAACAGGAGTCTACTATTTGTATTTTTCTGAATGTACAAAGCTCTTTATATGGTAGTTTTGATGAAAAATTGGAAGCAAAAGTACTTTCTCTTAAAAATGTTATATCTCTGAAAAATTCTTGAATCTAGCCTATTACATGTAACATATTAAAATAGCAGATTTTTCTTTGGGTATATTATTTAGATTTTTTTTTTTTTTTTGCAGTACCGGGGATTGAACCCAGAGGCATTCTACCTCCGCGCTACACCCCCGGCCCTATTTTTTATACTTTATTTTGAAACCGGGTCTCATGAAGTTGCGGAGGGCCTCACTAAGTAGAGAGAGAGAGAGAGAGACAGAGAGAGAGAGAAAGAGAGAGAGCGAGCGAGCTGAGGCTGGCCACGAACCCGGATCCTCCGGTCTCCGCCTCCCAAAGTACTGGGATTATAAGCGTGCGCCACCACGCCCAGCCTTATTATTTAGATTTGATTGAACTAAGTAAACAACTTTCCATATATCTTTCTGAAAAGGTTTTAGTGAAGAGAATAGTTCTTAACACTACAAATATCATACCACAAGCATCAATGCATGACAAAAAGAAATTTAAAAATGCAAAGTGAATGCACGTTTTTAAAAATATTTTAAGTACCCGGGTAAACAACTCCATAAAATTTGGGGGATAATCTTTGTAAATCTGAATTATTCTTTGAAAATGCAGAAGTAGATGTTCTTGTGGCCTTTCCAGGTCATAGGTCCTCAGACATTGAGGTTCTTAGGCAAGCATGCTTTCATTTAATAAGAAAAGCATTCTTAGAACGCCTCCCAAAGGTTACAGCTTTGCTTCGTATGGCCCATCAGCAAGAAGCTCATCTACCCAGACACTAGTTACTTTATCCCCGACCTACTGTTCCCAGGAAGCCTGCTCTCAGTGGCTAATTCACAATGAGTTCAACTGCTCTGACCACAGGTTATACTCTTACAGATTAAATGTCCCTCAAAGGACAAGTGTTGAAGGCTTGGTCACCAGCCTATGCCACTATTGGGAGGTGACGGGAACCTTAGGTTGTGGAGCCTAGTAGAAGGATGTTTGGTCCTAGAGGGGTTATTGGGACCCTGGCCTTTCTCTCTCTTTGGTTCCTGACAAGCACAGGTGAGCAGTTTTGCTCCACCACGTGCCCGTCCTTACCATGATGTTCTGCCTAACTGCAGGCCCAAAGTAATGGAGCCAAGTGACCATGGACTGACATACTGTGAAACCATGAGCCAAATAAACTTTTCTGCCTTTTAAGTTCTTCACCTCAGGTATTTTGGAACAGTGAAGGAAAGCTGACTAACAAATATTCCACGTTATATGAATCTACTTTCTCTTAAGAAAATTTGATGCTCATGGAAGGCTGGGATCATGTCATAAACTCCTTTATTACCTCCATAATAACTAGCACAATTCTGATTTCAGAAAATAAGTGCAAAAGGATATGATTGAATTTTATAATAATAAAAATAGTGCATATGTGGTAAGTTATGAAATATCTTCATGTCTAACTAAAAAGCATGTAAATAGTTCTTGAACAAACTGATGAATATAATACTTTAAGCCTTATCAGAAGAAAGTCTACAAGATGATGATTCAGTTTGAATGATGAAGTATTTCTTATAAAATTTGAAGCTTTTGAGTAAATTATTTAAATCCTGGCTGCTCACAAAAGAAAATCAGTGGAACACATAGTCCTCATAGAATAAATACATTAAATGTCTGAACTTGATAATAATTTATTTATGTTATTTTATTTTATTTATTTTTTTGTGGTACCGGGGATTGAATGCAGGGGAGTTCTACCTCCGCGCTACGCCCCCGGCCCTATTTTTTATACTTTATTTTGAAACTGGGTCTCACGAAGTTGCGGAGGGCCTCACTAAGTAGAGAGAGAGAGAGAAAGAGACAGACAGACAGACAGACAGACAGCGAGAGAGCTGAGGCTGGCCGCGAACCCGGATCCTCCGGTCTCCGCCTCCCAAAGTACTGGGATTACAAGCGTGCGCCACCACGCCCGGCACTTATTAATAATTTAAAACTAATATACACATATTCATGATAAACTAATCCATACATTGGACTTGAGTGAGAGATTAAAGGAATAATGTAAGCACATAGTTAAAGGTCCTTCCCCACCACCCTATATTCTTCAGTAATACTATAAACTGTGCTAGACAGTACATCAACAATTGGAGTCAAGGAATCCTGTTTTAATCTTTAATGAAATTTACTTATCGCCACACATTTTTTCTCAAAAACTTCATGTCACATTCAGTGAAAAACCTAGAATAGTCTGCATATTACTAGTCAACGTGTTAAGCTTTAAAATGAATAATATAAAAAGAAGAAATTACTTTTATTTTTCAAAACATATTTGATGAGGTGCTTTGGCTCTCAAGTTTCAATTTTGCATATACTTTTCATAATAACAATTATAAATGGAGTACACAAACATTAAATGATTGCAGTTTATACTACATTGAGATGGTTAACTCTGGGAAGCTTATTTGATAAAATAGGCCAATCTTGCTGATTTCTGTCTTTCCCCATTAATAAGTAAAAATGGAAAATGACCTGTAATGCCTCAGAGCATGTAGTTTACACAGAGCAGCTGGAAAAAGAAGGGGAAAAGGGAGGTTTGTATCACTTAGCACATTGTGCATATATATGCTATCCAATAGTTTTAATACAAACTCTTTCACTCTAACTCACATCCATACCATTCTCCTCTATTCATTTTGATAGTGGTTTCTGCACTTAGTGCTTCCCTTAAAATAATCTCCTATTATAAAACTCCACTCTTCTCTCTGGTGAACTTCTACTTTCTTATATTTTCTTATTGTAGTTTCTGCTGGGTCCACAAATACCCCAGTTCCAACCCACTGAATAATTGCTATGGTTTTGAATGAAAATGAGACCCATAATGGAAATCTTTGAAGGACTACAGAAGCCTGGTTGGGATATCCTATGGACAAGATAAGCAAAGTCTGTAATATTTTGAGAATATTATTTATTTAATAAATAATGACACTTATTGTTTATCTAAAAATAATAACATTATTATTATTTGATAAATAATTTTGAGAATCTCCTTACTATTATTTCCACTTGTATTACAGACTAGACACCCTGAAAATTCTTTTTCCAAATAGCCAATAATATAAGATTAAGAGTAAGATAAGATGTCTTTAAATGCAAAGCTGAGAGAGAGAAGCCTTGGGAAAGTATGGAAAAGTGATCTACAGGGAAAATCTACATTCAGACAGGAAAGTGAGAGCAGATGGAGCAGCTGCCCTGAGTGTTTCAACATCTCCCCTGAAGCCCACAACCTTCAGCTTAAGTGATAACACCACCAAGCGTGTGGGAAATGACCCTGACTACTCAAGCTGTGTCCATGCCTTTTATCACGTGACTTTAGAGTTCTTCTCCTAAAAGTGGGATACATTTCCCTTCACATATGACTTGCTATAGCCAACAGAGTACGGGAAGATACTACATGCCGCTGATAAGCCTTGGCCTCTGGAGGCCATACATGTTTTCATTGGCTCTCTTGCATTTCTGCCATTTCCTCGAGAATGCCTTCTTAGGAATGACATACCACTGGTCTTGAAAGGAGGATGAGAAACACTTGGGCCGGATCAGAGTCACCTCAGACAAGGGTTATATCAGGTGACAGCCAGCTACCCTCCAGGTACACACAAAAGTCTAATGGAGATCTGTTGAGCTCATCCAACCAGGAGCCAGCATAAATCAGCTGAACCCCAGGGATGCAAGAGCAATAAATATCTATTGTTTTAAACTACTGGGTTTTGGAGTTAATTTTTAGCCTATCACTAACTGAGATGTAATGTTACTAAATAAAAGACTAAATTACATGTCATTGGCTTTGAGATCCAGTGGTTGGTAGAGGCATGAAATGGTAAGGAAATTATTATGGGAGGCGAGAAAAATGGAGACCAGTGTTATGTGGTATTAAAATATTTGGTAAAATCATCATCTGGGCTAACTTGGAAGAGAGAAAGTACACCTAATGGACTTTCAAAATTGAGTATGGAGATGTCCAGGAAAAATTATTGAAAATACCATGTAATTTGTATAAACAAATACCATGATGCATACATATATATATATACGTATATATACATATATATACGTATATATATACATATATATATACATATATTTCTTCAAGAAATAAATAAGCTCAGAAAAAAATAACTGGCCAATTCACAAGCCAAATTTAGAGAAAGTGTTAAGCATCTGGTCAAGTTTTTCATCTCTAGTCTTTCCAGACGTCTAAAGATCTTAAGTTAATATAAATCCTTGTGCAAATCTTAAACTCACGACCCTTCCAGAAAAGTTGAGCTTCAAGATAAAGAAGAAATAAAGGGTTTGGATATAAGAGCCTTTCATTAAAAAATCTGAAAAAGTGAAGATGGTGTTTATTAAGGTTGTTGTTTCACAATCCCTGAAATATCAGTAATTAAATCTAGAAAACGAGGCATGTCTTGAAAAGAACTGTGAATATGGTTTCCATACAAGAAAGGAAGAGAAGTCAAATATATAGGAAAAGTAAATTGAGATACTTGGAATTGCCAAAAACATGAACTGGGAGTAAAAGTGACTGGGACTATATTTTATATTCAAGATATAAAAATTCCACTAGACCTCTTTTTTCCACAGTATAGGAGCAAGCTGAGGAAGCTGCTCAAGGCCCTCTTTCCCAGTGCTCTCTTTAGGTTAATGAAAAAGGAAGACACTTCTAGAAGTGAAGCCAAGAGCTGTACAACACAATAGCTGGGGACTCCCAGGGAATCCAGTTCCCATTTCCTTGGGGCAATGAAGGAACACCCCACCCTCCCCACACCTTGGGACAGAAAGACCCGATGACATTGGCCCAGCAGGATTTCAGAAACTGCTATGAATCGGTGATTCTATAAGCCTCCCATTATTCTCCTTAGCTAATGGTAGTGTATAATATGGTTATCCCACGTCAGTCCAATGACGTAATAGAAAAGAAGAAACAAAACTGTCATCATTCACATATATTCATTATGTATAGAAAAATCAAGAAGTTTCAGAGATAAGTCATGAATTAATGAGTTGGGCAAGTTTACGGAATTTAAGTCATTTTCATTCCTATATGCCATCAAATTTGAAAATAGAACATATAAAACAGATGCCATGTTTCCTAACAGCCAAAAATAAAAGGTACCTGGGAACCAGTTTAATAAAAATTTGCACAGTATCTTTTTGAATACAACCATATGGCTTTATTACAAAAACATCATGAAATGTAATTAAAATCTCTGAATTGAGTGTTCATAGAGTGACTAAAAAATGTAAAGATGTCGATTCTTCCTCATCAGTCTAAAGCACAATGTAATACCAAACCCAAAGAATAACAGGAATAAGCAAATAGACCAATGGGAAAAAACAGAGGGCTCAGAAACAATCTGTGACAGAAGAAGCAAGCATATTGAAATATATATAATGACCTTTTTAATAGATGGTTCTAGAAAACATATTACCCATTAGGGTAAAATATGTTTCAACTTTTTGCTGCACAAAAAACTTAAAATAATAAGTGAGGGTGGATTAAAGACTTCAATGTGAAATACATATATATGTGTGTGTGTGTTTGTGTGTGTGTGTGTGTGTGTGCATTATAGTAGCACATCATAATGTAGTAAATAGTGAGAGTGACACACATGCACACAGCACTTGGTGAGCTTCCCCCAGCTCCCTCCTCACTCCCCCCTTCCTCATACATGATATTGAGATTGACATTGGTATTCTCACATATGTACATAATGTCTATCAAAGTGGTGATTCCTTCATTAATTCTCCCTCCCCCACCCTCCCCCAGACCACATCCCTCCCTCCATTGGGGTTTCTCCTTCTTGATTTAAAGTCCCTCTGGTATCCCGACTACTCCCTAGCTTCCACATATGAAAGAAAACATATGACCTTTCACTTTCTGTGACTGGTTAATCTCATTTAACATAATGTTCTCCAGGTCCATCCATTTTCCTGCAAATGACATAATTTTTTTCATCTTTATTGCTAAGTAGAATTCCATTGTGTGTATATCCTATAATTTTTAATCCATTTATCTGTTGATGGACACCTAGGTTGGTTCCATAATTTGGCTATTGAAACACAAACCTTTTACAAGAAAATAACAAAGCAATATTTTTGTGACTCCAAGTAGAAATGGATTTCTTAAACAATCCACTAATATTACAAGTTAATGTCAAACTTTTCTGTTCATAGCAAGCAACTATTTAAAAGGTGATGACAGTGCTCAGAATCAGAAAATATAATCGAGACACATAGAACCAACAAATGCTGGCAACCAGAATATATAATAAACTCATAGGAATCTAAAGAACTGGGTAAGAAGCCAGGCATGGTGGCACACACTTGTAATCTCAGTACTTGGGAGGCTGAGACTGGAGGATCCAGATTCATGGCCAACCTCAGCTACTTATAAGGTCCTCCACAACTTAGTGAGACCCTGCTTCAAAATAAAGAATAAAATAGGGCTGGGGGTGTAGCCCCTGGGTTCAATTCCCAGTACTGCAAAAAAAACCTCATCAAAAATTATAAAATTGCTAACTGAATCCATGAGAAGTCATTTTTCATTAAAATTTTGGATGGCAGTGTTGGCAAGAATCAGGAGCAAAAAAAAAATTTATCATAAACAGTTGGTAGGAGTGTAAACTGATAAATTCCTTAGAGAAAACTCTTCATTGTATAATAGAGATTAAATGCACATGATGTACATGACATATTACCAAGAAAGTCAATGTCTAATTTTGTACCTGAGGGAAACGATTGCTCATACAAGCAAGGTGCTATGTACCACAGTGTCTACGGCATCATTTTTTAAAGAGCAAATTGCAGAAAAATGTTTGCAGTAAGACACCCACCACTCATGTAATGTTTAAAACCTTGATACAAAACTAGGAAATATGTCCTTAGGAAGGTGTGTGTGAGTGTACGCATGCATGTGTGGGAAAACAAAACAAAAAAATCAAGAGAAGACCATGAGAATTCAGGTTAGAATGAAGTTGGCTTCCATCAGATTAGGATTACACAAGGCTTTTCACTACATCAGTAATGAATTATTCTTCAGCTACAGAGCAGAAACATAGGTATTCACTGTATTACTCTTTACATATTTTGATGCATAATATAATAATAATAAATTTTAAAAGTAAAGGAGAGAATATATGATAGATTAATTGAAGTCTAATTAGTTGTGGGTTTTTTTTCTTTTGGTTTTGATATATTTTTATTCCTCAGTTAACCAGTACCTCTCTTAGCCAATTGATGTTGCTTATCATTTCAGTGAGAAAAGCAATCAGAATTTTCTTATTTTCCCACTTTCAAACACACCAGCTATTAGCCTTCATGTCTACAATTACAACATACAAGCTGTCATTTCTTATTTTTTAAGATCTGGCATACAGAAGATACTCAATAAACATTTTGGAGTGAATGAAAGAATTACACAAAGTTTGGGATATGAATGATTCGATAATGCATTATCAACATCATTAAAATAGCAATTCACACTCATGGGGATGGCTATTACTGCAAAGACAGACAACAATGCGTGAAGGCAAAGACATGGAGACAAAGGTAAGAGTGTAAAATAGCATCACCACTGTCCAGAAGTCTACAAGTTCCTCAAAAAGCTAAATATGAAGTCACTTCATGGTCCAGCATTTCCATTCCTACATATGTAATCAAGAGGAATGAAAACACATATCCACAAACTTGTACAGGACTGTTTATAAAAACATTATTTGTAATAACTCAAAAGTGGAAACAATTCAAGTATCCATCGATCACCAGTCAATGAATGAGTTAACAAAACGTGGTCTATTCACACAAAGGAAAATTATTCAACAATAAAAATTAATGAAATGCCAATGCTCCTACAACGTGGATGAACCTTGAAAACATGCTAAGTAAAAGAAGACAGTCACAAAAGACTGCATATTGTATGACTGAATTTATATGAAATTTCCAGAATAGAAAGATCTACAGAGACAGAAAGTAGATTAGTAGTTGTGTAATTCTGAAGGGCCAAAGGGACTTAGGAGTGACTGCTAATGGGGATGGGGTTTCTTTGGGCGATCATGAAAATGTTCTAAACTTAGGTTACAGGGATGATTTTACAACTCAGTGAGTATACTATAACCCATTAAACTGTATACTTTTAAAGGGTTGAACTTGATGATACATAAATTATATCTCAACATGGCTGTTAAAATAATGCATTAAATCTGTTTTCAGATTTTTCCCTTTTATGGTAGAGTAAAACACAGCATAGAGTGATGAGGTATTAGAAGCCAGGAGGTGAGTTTTATTTCAAGTCTACCAAGAACTAGAGTTGAGAACTTGAACAAATTACTTAGTGATTGTTTTTAGTTATAGTCTTTATTTCCTTATTTATAAAACAAAAAAAGAATAATCACTTTTTTTGCGGTACTGGGGATTGAACCCAGAGGTGTTCTACCTCCGATCTACACCCCTGGCCCTATTTTTTATCCTTTATTTTGAAACCGGGTCTCACAAAGTTGCGGAGGGCCTCACTAAGTAGAGAGAGAGAGAGACAGAGAGAGAGAGAGAGGGAGATAAAGAGCTGAGGCTGGCTGCGAACCCGGATCCTCTGGTCTCCGCCTCCCAAAGTACTGGGATTACAAGCATGCGCCACCATGCCCAGCTCAATAATCACTTATTCACACTGTTGTGAGAACCAAATTCAAAAACCTATCAAAATATATCTAGCATACCTCTGCTACCCATGACTTAAAAACTTTTTGCTCTATTATGAATATTTTCATACTGACACAAGGCTAGAAAGAATAATAAAATAAACGCCTTTGCACTTGCACACATTTTCATCGATTATCAATCGTGGACAACTCACTTCATTTTTATCTTCCCCCTGCTCCTTCCATGTTCCCCTTTCTTGCCCAGACTATGTTAAAGTAAATCCCATTCACCATATCATATCGTCTGTAAATGAGCCAGTATGTACTTCTGAGACACAGTAACTTTTTAATAAGTAAATACAATACCATTATCTTACCTAACCATAAATTAATAATAGTTGTTTAATATCACCAAATACTTAGTTTTTAAATTCCCTGATTACCTCAGGGAAATTATCTGCTTGCTTATACAAGCCAGGTTCTAAGCAATACTCCATATGCTGTAACTGACAGTCTTTTACATTTCTTTGGATCTACAGATTCTCTTCCTCTACTTTGTTTTTCTCATAATTTTTTGTTGTTCGAAAAACCTGAATTTTGTCCTGCAAGTTTTGCACAGCCTGCATTTATCCCTTTGTATCCTGTGATGTGGTTGGAAATGTTCCTGTGCCCCCTATAATTTCTGCAAATTAGTAGTTAGATTTGGATGAAAGTTTGTTGTTGTTTTTGTCAATACTTCTTCAGAGGGAATGGTTTTCAGCTTCATCCAGAGGCACGTAATGTCCCATTGACTCTTCTTCAGTGATGTTGGAAGCATTGATCATTTTGCTTAGAGCCATTAAGTCACCAACAGCTGCCAAATGATGATTGTCTAATTTTATAATTCCATATTCATTTATTTACTGGAATACTTTTGTAAAGAGGAACTTCCTATCATCAGTTATTTAGTTACCCTAAATAAATTTGTATAGAAAAAGCAGATTAAAAGTTCTATTCTTTCCCTTTACTTCTATCACTTTTTAAATATCATTTTGGACCCCTAACATCCTCCAAAGATTATTAATGAGGGGGTTTTACGATGAACATACGGGTTTTAAGATATCTGATACAAGTCACTGCATTGAAGTTATTCTTACTCTTTTCAAATTTTCTCAACTTTTCCCAGTGGGAGGCTATTTTAGTTGGCTCCTGAACTCTTTTGATATAATCTTAGCAGTCTTTGATAGAGTTCTTGCTTTCTGCTATGACAAGATATAACTAAATTTTTTCCTTTTTTGTACATTCCCTGCTCCAGACCTGGAGTCAGCCATTATTCCAAGGTATGCTGATTCCTTTTAATGTAGGATAATATTTATAGACTAAAATCTTGATATCAGAATACTAATTGTTATTGAGTTAACTATTAAATAGTGTAATAGTGTAAAGCTAACAAATATGTGCTTGTAGAAATATTTTTACATAACTCAGATTTGCAGAAAAGTTGCAAAAAGAATTTTTTTTTTTTGCGGTACCAGGAATTGAACCCAGGGGCGTTCTACCTCCGCGCTACACCCCCGGCCCTATTTTTTACACTTTATTTTGAAACCGGGTCTCATGAAGTTCCGGAGGGCCTCGCTAGGTAGAGAGAGAGACAGAGAGAGAGAGAGAGAGTGAGCTGAGGCTGGCCGCGAACCCAGATCCTCCGGTCTCCGCCTCCCAAAGTACTGGGATTACAAGCGTGCGCTACCACGCCCGGCTTGCAAAAAGAATATTTTTAAAAATTCTTGTATACCCTTCACGTGGATTGCCCAAATGTTAATTATCAATGTGATAATATTGACAATGTTGATTGATATTTTGCATTATCATTTTGGTTGACAGTTTGCTTTATAATTTACATGTTTACAAATATGTATGTATATAAATAAGTATATATACATATGTAAATATATAAATTTTATACATATAAACTTTCCCCAGAACCACTTCTGGTATGATGTGCCTTTGTTCCTAAACACTTCAAAGTATAGGGCATTTGGCCACTTTTTATATGGCTGCAGTATGATAATCAAGACCAGTAATTAATAATGGTACAATACTCATGTACTAACCATATTTAAATTTCACCAATTATCTGAATAATGTTCCTCATAGCAAAAAAAAATCTTGAATCACATATGGCATTCAATAATCAGTTTTTAATTTCCTTTAATCTGGAAGGGTTGTTAGTCTGTCTTTGATGTTTGTGCCCTTCACATTTATGAAAAATATGAGCCAGTTGTTCTTTAGAAGATCCCTCAATTTGTACTTTTCAAATATTTCCTCATGGTTTATTCAAGCCCTGCAGTTTTGGAGAGAATACCACAAGTGATCAAAAGGCACATGAGGATTTTTTCATCACTGGTCATATTAGCTTTGATCCCTTGGTTAAGGGTATCTTCCAGTTTTCTCCACTACAAAGTTGCTACTTTCATTAATAAGTATCTTCTGGGTGTGAGAGGGATAACTTTGAGAATATGTAGATATCCTGAAATTCATCAAAATTTCACCCACTAATTTTAACATCCATTGTTGACCCTTACCCGCATCAATTAAGATGATGTTTGCTAATTGGTGGTTTTATAATTACATCTGATATTGAGTTCTTTTTTTAAATACACTTTTATTGGTGCATTGTATTCTCATCATTACGTAGTTCATAGGGACATACACGCACACAGTACCTTCTCCCCAAGCTCCCTCTCCACTCCCTCCCCTCCCCCATACATGATTTTGAGATTGGCATTAGTAATTGTGAGGCAGGAGCCCTGCTATGTCCTTGATGACTACTCTTGGCTAGAAGCCTAGGAACAAGATAGAAGGACCCCTCTGAGGTGAACAAAGCAGGGCCTCCCTCAGCAGCCCACAAGGCAAGGCATGGAACTGCTAGAGAAAAGACAAAGGGCACACAGAGTAACTGCTGTTCTGCTTCTGCATCTGCTTCTGCTAGCCAAAACAAGTCTCACACTCACCCCTCTCTTCTGAAAAGTAAGTGAGCAAATGCGTAAAAGAACGTGCGTGTTCTGAGCTCAGGGCTTGGATGGGGAGCTTTGCTCACTGAGCCACACCGGTGAATAAAGAAACCTGCTACCCTACGCTGGCCTCTTTCTTATTCTCCGTGGGCCTAGCCTCCTGCAACAATTTCGCATATGTACATAACTCAGTGGCAAAGTAACCCCCAAATCTCATTGATTCTCCCCCCCACGCCACCCTCCCCTAGACCCTTACCATCACTCCACTGCAGTTTTTCCTCCATTAGCTAAAGTCCTTCTTGTATCATGATTGCTCCTTAGCTTCCACGTAATACCTTTTTTTCTAAGAAGCATCTCACTTTTATTATAAGATTCATGAAAATCAAATTTATTAAGAATCATCTCAAGGAAGAGTCTCAGGTTTCTCCCGTGGGGGCCTCTCGACTGGAATCTGTGTGGAGAAGCCAGCGGCAGTGACAGTTGGAGTACTTTGTCCTGTAGCTGAGTCCACTCTGGCCGAAGTCAAGATCCAGAGAGTTGATTTTATCCACCTCATCTGTCTGGTTTCTCTTGAGAAATTTTATTGTTGAATAATCTGGGGTGCTTCTGCCCCCCTATCTCTGGAGCAACTCTGTTGGCTCCAGAGGCCAGCACACAGCAGCAACAGGTGCGGATGATGCGGGTAACAATCCTCCTGATGACCCGCCTCCAGCCCCTCCTGTCCTCACGGGTACTGGAGGCGGGCTCACAGTGGGGTTTTGGGGTGCAGGGGGAGTCTTTTTCTGCTGGACCCTGGAAGAACCAGCTTCCCTCTGCCTCCCCTGTGCTGCTGCTCTTGCAGGGGCTGTCCTGGGGGGCCTCGGGGCTATGCTGGGGGGCTGTGCTGGGAGAGGGGGTCCTCTTCTGCAGGCAGCTCAGGGGAATGGCAGATAGACTATCTCTTCTGCCACCCGTCTGCCCCAACTGTGTGTCCTCCTTACCCAGTGCATACTTAGTGGGCACAGACCAGAAGGCGCGAAGGTCAGGCTTGCTGGCTCTCATCTTGGGCAGGAGAGGGGAGGCAGAAGGATCTGCTGGGGATGGAGGCGGCACCACACCCCGATGCTTGGGCCTAGCCTGAAATGTGCACCCTACCCCACCGCTCGCCTGGCATTGGATCAGCAGGTATGTAGCCAGTGTGTTGTCAAATGTCCTCTTCGACACTGACAGCCAAGTCTGGTGTGGATCGTAACCCAGATAACGCATGACTATGAGGATTGCGGGGTTCGGGCATCTGGGGAGCAGCTTTCTAGGAGTAGGTGAAGCTCCTTACCCTGTCTCAGCTACAGGTGCCCCAGGATTTCAGTGGCCATGGGCCTCAGGGTCGGGTCAACAGTCAGTAGGCTGTTGATGAGGCTGTGCGCCTGGTGGAAATGTGAGGGGGCACTGAGTACCTTCCCTGCAACGCCTACTCCTGCTCCACGGTGGTGCCACTGAACGTGAGAGAGCCTGCGAGCATACATAAAGGAGGACACCCAGGCCCCAGATGTCTATCTCAGGGCCATATTCTTGCCACTGGTAGACCTCTGGGGTGCAGTAGTGGTGAGTACCACACGATGTGTTCAGCTTCTGCCCGGCGGTGAAGCGGCAGCTCAGTCCACCGTCAATGACTTTGACGTTCCCTTCCGAGTCCAGAAGGATGTTCTCCGGCTTCAGGTCCCTTTGCACAATGCCCTTCTCATGGCAGTAGTGCACCGTGCTCACGACCTGACTAAATACCCTCCAGGCCTCCTCCTCCTCCTCCAAGCCAGCAGACTCCCAGATGCAGCAGCAGTAGCCACCCCCAACTCCCGCTCACATGCTCCATCACCAGGTAGACACAGTCGGCCGAGTCTATGATCCCTCCTGTCTCAGCCTGCCAAGTACTGGAATTACAGGCGTAGGCCACCATGCCTGGCCTATATGGCATTTTGAAGGGTGAATTAGAATTATAGGAACCTGAAATTTCATACATATATTCATACTAATATATATGTATTATATGTGTATATATTTATTCATGCTAATACATATGTATTATATATATGAATACACATATACATGTACTCTATGTATATATGTATTAGTTTGAATGAATATATAGGTATATATGTATTTTATATGTATACATATAATACATATATATGTATTAGTATGAATGTATATATGTATATGAAGAATAATACTATCTGCTGAACTTAGTGTCTGTGTAGGAAGACTAACAACTTCTTAAAAATGTCTACATCCTAACCTCTAAAACCTGTGGCCCACATAATCAACAAATGGCAGGATCATGAATAATGGTGATGGTAATTAATATGTTACATAATGTGGCAAAAGGAACTTTCCATGATTAAAGCTAATGATCATAGCTGGGCACCGTGGTGCACATCTGTAATCCCAGGAACTAGAGAGGCAGGAGGATCACAAGTTCAAGAGAAGCTTGAGCAACTTAGGGAAACCCTGTCTCAAAACTTAAAAAACAGCTAGGTGTGGTGGCGCACGCTTGTAATCCCAGTACTTTGGGAGGCGGAGACCGGAGGATCCGGGTTCGCAGCCAGCCTCAGCTCTCTCTCACTCTCTCTCTCTCTCTCTCTCTCTCTCTCTACTTAGTGAGGCCCTCCGCAACTTCGTGAGACCCGGTTTCAAAATAAAGTATAAAAAATAGGGCCGGGGTAGTGCGGAGGTAGAACGCTCCTGGGTTCAATCCCCGGTACCGCAAAAAAAAAAAAAACTTAAAAAACAACAACAGGGTTAGGGATGTAGCTCAGTGGTACAGTGCCCCGGGTTCAATCTCCAGTGCTACAATAAATAAATTAAATAAATAAATAAAGTAAGTAAGTAAATAAGTTAAACATCATGATAACTACAATTTAAGGAAAGAAAATACCAGAAGATCAGAAGATTATCTGGATTAGCCAGGGGGTCCCAACCTAAAATATGTTAAAGTAAAGAGCTGAGATGTTGCTGTCTCTCAAGGTGGAGCAAGGGAACCAGGCACTAAGGAACACAGCCAGCCTCCAGAAGCTAGAAAAGACAAAGAAAGAGACTGCCCCTAGAACCCTCAGGAAGGAATGGAGCCCTGAGGACACCCTGCTGTTACGGCAGAGAGATCATATTGAACTCCTAAACTACAGAGCAGTAAGATAATAAATTTGTGTTTTATTTATTTATTTATTTTGTGGTACTGGGGATGGAACCCAGGGGCAGTTTACCTCCGAGCTACACCCCCAGCCCTATTTTATTCCTTTATTTTGAAACAGGGTCTCACTAAGTTGCAGAGGGTCTCACTAAGTAGCTGAGGCTGGCCGCAAACCTGTGATCCTCCTGTCTCAGCCTCCCAAGTACTGGGATTACAAGCGTGCGCCACCACGCCCACCATGGTTGTTTTAATTTGTTACAGCACCAGGGAAAACCAATACATTGGCTAAGGAAGGGGAAATGAAGGACTAATGCATATGCAATGATAGAGTTCCCACAATTTTTAAAAAAGGGAAAGGGGCTTAGCAATAACACTATTCTCTGCATTATGTATTTGTCATTGTAAGTAGAATTAATATTTTATTACTTTTTTCAGATTTTGTAAACTAACTTTAAAGGTCACAGAAACAATGATTTCAATAAAATGACAGTAGAACTGGAATATGAGAGTAAAAGATCAATAAAATATATCTTTAAGGAATCCTCAAAATTATTAAAGGATGGAAATTTAAAAGGAAAGATCTGTATTTATTTTTATTTTATTACATTGAAGGCATAGGTGCCAGGTGAACACAAACTCTAAGTCATTCTGATTGGCTGTTTCTTCATAGCAGCCTGAACTTCACTTTTTCCTGTTCAGGAAAATTCAGGATCATGAGCTTCCTGGTCACCAGGGGGCGCCATAGGACAGGCTCTCCTGCTCAGGTCTGGGTGCTCCAGGCAGGGGAAGCATGGAGGAGGCCAGGGCCCTGAAGGCCTGGGATTCCTCTGGTATCTGGCACCCTTGAATATTAGATGTGAGAGTGGAGTCAATGTTTTTGCAATGACATAAGTAGTTTTCAATAAAAAGGATTATTTGTAACAATATTAGCATCCCCCACAATAATGATGAAAAATAGTAAATGTGCAGTAAGTTTCAGCAATTTCCACAAAGTCTTCAAAAATAGAAGTATTACAAGAGTAAATAAAAATCAGCAGTACCTCACAATTTCATTAAATGAACAAACCCTTGACCTAAGGCTGGGAAGAAAGAGGGTGTTAGGGGAAGGATATGCCCTCAGGATGGAATTTAACCAAGTATCAGGGCATCCAGAGTTTATCTAGTCGGTGTTAAATCCATTTCACCACAAAGAATAATCAAAGTTCCTTTGCTCACCAAAAATGGGGTGGATGCCCACACTGCTGCAAGTCCGAGCAAGAGTAAAGGGGGGTGGGGGAGAGCCAAGCACAGAAGCAATCCCATACGACCTACTTTATGGATCAGTCGGCCAGGGTTTTGCAGACTCATTGGAAAAAGCAAATGAATTTAGTGATGATTATACTATGTACTTTTACTAAAAGTGAATATAGATCATAAATGCAACGATGCAATAATTAAGTTTGCAAATCCTAAGGCAAGACAAAAAGACACCAATTGGGCAAGACAATGAGGGACACAGGGAGGGGACAGGAATCATGAACAAAGCCAGGAGACCACATCTGCCTCTCATCATATGTGTTATTCTATATAGTCAAGTTCTGGTTCTGCATGGAGTTACTGCAGGTAGAATTTAAATTCATTTAAAAATATGGTTTATTAATTGAAATTGATATTTCAGAACATATCCATATATTTTATTAATTTTTAGTGAATCGGAAATGCAAATGGTACAAAATCTAAAAGATGTATTCCTATTTGAGGTAGAATTCTAAATTTATTGTTTTTGTAAAAACAATGAAATTTTTATAGTATAGTTTATTATTTTAAAGTGTTAGGATTTATATGAGCCCAATTTTGTACAAGACTTTCTATTTACCTATCTAGCTAGTAAACCAAATTTTCAATATATATTTTGTTTAAAAAATCTACCTGGACTGAAGTTCCCCAAATATTGATGATAGCTATTTCTAAGTAATTCTCCCTTTCTTAACTACATTTCTGATGCCAGATTTTTCATCCAAAATTTAAAAAGTCACAACAGATTGAATGTAGAAATAGATATGAAAATCCAGCAGTTTTAAGTTGGGCCAGACATTAAAGATATTTTCAAAAATGCAAACAAGGCAACTGCCATGGTTGGATATAGAATGTGCCCTAGAGAAGCTCATGTGTTGGCATTGCAATAATGTTCAGAGGTGAAATAATTGAATCAGGGCCATAATATCATCAGTGCATAAATCCATTGATAGAATAATAATTTGAATGGACTTACTGGGTGGTAACTCTAGGCAGGTAGGGTGTGGCTGAAGGAGGTAGGTCATTGGGGGCATGGCCTTGGGATTATATGTGTCTCCCCCAACCCCCTCTGTTTTCTTCCTGGCTGCCCTGAGCACACTGTGCTGCCGTGATGTTTCTGCGTGGAGCCAGCCAACCATGGACTGGACCTCTGAAATCATAAGCACAAATAAGCCTTTCCTCTTCTAAATTCCTCTTTCATGGTATTTTGGTTGTAGTGGCATAAAAGCTAATTAATATAGCAACTTTCTCACTAATATTTTGTTTTCTAAAATAAATTACTTTTCTTAAGTACATGTTATTTTTTATTGATGTGGTTTTCCATCTCTGATGTTTGTTAAAGTATAAGCTTGTGAATTTTTTATCAGTTTTAATTTCTAACATGGAAAATATTGAGATAGTCTGCATAAATCAAAGCTACTTGGGGTCCTGCCACCAAAAATAATTGAGGTCTTCTAATCCCAGTGAATCAAATCTCCCTTATGAGCATCAACGCATATATAAACATGTTTAATGGACAACTCAAACAGTCCTAAAGAGAACTCTTGATGTTATCCCCAACCTGGCAAATTTGTTCTATCCTTCAAGTTTACCTATTTGTTCATTTCCGAAATACAGGAAGCATCACTGATTGATTCCTTCTACAAGTTCCCCTAGCCAATCCATTAGCAATACCACTAACGCCACTGTTAGAGCAGATTCCTAATCATACGACTCTCTCCACCTCACAGATCCCACTCCAGTTGAAATCATCCTCACATTCTCTTGGCATTTTTGAAAATGAAAATAAACAAACACCAAACCTTAATAAGGTTCCACAAGGTAGCAGTAGAAAATTACAAGTGTCTTCCATATCATCATCATCATCATTAACATTTAGATAAGGCTGAACCCAAACAGTTTACACAATATAATGGCCAATAGTTTTCATTTTTAATATAGTGAATTGGTGATTATAGTGATTTTGTATTCTCTAATCAAATTTTACAGGCCTCGACTCGAAAAGTAGGTAATACATATTTAATGCAATAATTTTCATAAGAGAATCTGAGTATATAACTTTGAAAGTTTTAAAATGCTAACACTAAATTAATTATATTTGAACATTTTTCATGTTTCAGGAACTTTTTAATTTAGACAGTGGATTCGAACATATATTCCACATTTTTTTCATTAGATATATAGTTCAACTTACCTTATCGAGTTCATCTGAAATTGCGATACCTGGGATTCAAAAGAGATTTATAAAGAAGTTTTAGAAATAATATTTAATAACCTAATGTTAAAATCAAAAACAAAAGTTCATTTGTAAAACTAATATATTTTCTATTCTATTTTTTCTTCTCAGAGACAGATAACAGATCCAAGAGCTTTCTAGGCAATCATAAATGTATCTAAAGTCATAAGTCACATATCTATGAATGTTTGGGTTAAAAAATATATGCAATAACAAATGGTGATTCTGAATAACTCAGATTTTAAGAAAATGTAGGAATTTCAACATTCCAAATGGCTTATGTTACAGTCAACAGAAAATTTAAAATATATTATTCCAGTTTATAAAAGATGAACATATGTTTTAAATGCTTATATTTGCATTTAATATAATTCTACAAAAATGTTCCTTTCCAATAGGAATTCAGGTTTAAGATGGAATGTCTTATTTAAATATAAATATTTGAAATACTTCATCTGTTTTAGAGAGAGAATGGATAATATGAAATGGAATTCTCTTTCTCATTCAAAGTCATAAAGCTTAGCTATCTGGAATTAAATAAGCTATTGTTCAATTGTCTGGGATTTTTTAAACTCTTGATTTTTTTTTAAACTTGCTGCACTAATGCCCTTGAACCTGAAAAGAGTTTTCTCATTCAATTTTTAGAAAGCTATCGGTTGATCTTTATATTTCATCCGCACCTCAGATCTGTGAATCCATTATTCATAAAGATAGCAGCAATATATCACTTACAGAGAATGTAGCCAAGAAATGGCAAGTTAGTCAAAGAAATTGTGAGTGGCCAAAATGTGTGTCACATAGTAGTAGCTCCTCTCAATTTAGCAAGCATCATGAGCTGTGTTTTAGGGCTGAGAATTTTCAGCAGTGGAGAATGGCGACAGGGAGAAACACTGCTCTGAGGATATATTTCAGTATTAGAAGTGATGTATCCCAAAAGAAACCTTAAACTAGAAACTGGAAAACTTGATTTGGAGAAAGAATTATGCCTCTAATTATTCCAAGTGTTCGCTCTGACTATATTTTGTTCAGATATCTGTTATCATATTTTCTTAACATTGACATATTTTGATGACTTTGCCTCAGAAATTATCCAAATAAATCTCCATTCTACTATGTATAATTCTTTCAGCTTTCTATTTTCAATGTCAAGCTGCTTAGGGTATTTTTCACTTTTTCATTTCACTTTTAATCAAAGCTTACACTGATTAAAAGTAGTTGAAAGAATTTTAATGAAACACTTCACAGAAGGAGGAATCTCTAATGGGAACCATTTACACTGAGTAGCCAGGATATTCAGCCTAGGGCTTAGCAGAATGTCCACAGCTATTCCCCAACAAGAGATGAACAACTTTTAGGCATTTCATTAACTCTTAAAAGCAATCATATTTTAGACTGAGATTTTTAAGGCCTATAGAAACTGGGGATCTGTAGTAAAGAGAAAACACACAAGAGATAATGAAGTGGGTCGCCATAAAATGTAAGGAAATAAGGCCCGGGATTTGAGTGTGGGACTTCTTTTTTTTTTTTTTTTTTGCGGTACTGGGGATTGAACCCAGGGGCGTTTTACCTCCGAGCTACACCCCCGGCCCTATTTTTTTATACTTTATTTTGAAACCGAGTCTCACGAAGTTGCGGTGGGCCTCACTAAGTAGCTGAGGCTGACCGCGAACCCGGATCCTCCGGTCTCCGCCTCCCAAGTACTGGGATTACAAGCGTGTGCCACCACGCCCGGCATGGGGCTCTTCATATAGAGGTAACACATGGTCTGTTATAGTTAGATATAGAATGTCTCCTGAAGAGCTCATTTATTGGTATTCGGGGTTGATATAGTTAAGCCATGAGATTGTACTCTCATCAGTAGATAATCCATTGTGTCTGGGTGGTAACCTTGGCTGATGGGGTGGGGGTGGAGAAGGTGGGTCCCTGGAGGGTGTAGCCTTAGGGACTGTGCTCCTTTCTTTGAATCCCTTGCTTGCTTGCTCTCTTTGCTTCTGGTCTCCACGATGTGAGAGCAGAGTTCTGCTCTCTCCCTCTCTCTGCTTCCCACCCCCAAGCTCTGAGATCCTCATGGACTGAACCCCGAGTTCCCAAGAAACTGTGAGAAAATAAATCTTCCTTCCTCTAAGTTGTGTGATCAGGTTACTGGGACACAGCAGGGAGAACGCTGACAGAGACATGGACCTTCTCAAAGTCAAACTGAGAGGGTAAAGGAAATGTCCTGTCAGAGTTGCCAAAGAGTCATGGCTGACCAGTAATGGTGCCCAACTGCAGGGGTGTGTTGCCTGGAAGAAATGGGGAAGATGAACCCTTTGAGAAATTCAGCTCTTCTCCTAAATGAAAAGGCAACAATACCCTTAGGTATGTCAGAAGTGGATTTCCTGATTCCTCTGTAGTGCAAACCTAGCAAGATGACTCCCATTTGTGTCAAGTTCTGGGACTTCCCATTTAATCTAATCTCCAAAGTGGACTCAGCAGCAACGGGAATTTATTCCAACACACCATCCTCACATCCCCAGATTTGAACCATGTTCTACCAAGAACACAAGAACGATGTTTCACCCTGCCTGGGGGTGAAAGCATCAGCTCAGTCCTCAAGTCAGACATAGGCAGCAGCTATAAGAAACCAAGTAGCAACTCTTCTCCACACCTTCGTCAGTGTAATTCATCTCATGAAAGTTGGTGAGAAAACTCATAAGCATGAGGTTGTACCAGAGGTTTCTCTAAAACCTATTTCCTTATTGGGAAAATCCCCACAATCTTATAATGTAGAGACTTGGACTTCCCCAATTGTTCCTCTTTAAAAAGCCTTATTCACTTGTAGAATAAAGTACAAATACAGAAACAGAGTGTACAAAATGGAAATACTGGGTTTTTGCTGGAGTTGGGCCACACTGGTTTGTGAGAACCAACTCCACACACCCCTTTCCAATGGCTCATTCAGGGCTGTTATGTTAAGATGCTCAAAATTAGCTATGTGGGAGCATTTACACCGTGAAAATTAGCAAATGCTACAAATCAAGGCTTGATCTTAGAGTCAGTTTATACCACTAAATATAATGAATAATGTTAAAGCAAATACCTATGTGAGTACCAATCATATCACCAAATGGATGCCCAACCTACCCCTGACCCTCCATCAACTAAGCATGCCTTAGAAAGACTGATAACTGCTTTTAGAGCAAGAGTATTCCTGCTAGGAATTGAGGGATTTCATTACCCTAGAGAAAAAGTGGGTAAAATTTCCTACAGCTGAATAAATAAAAAATATTTAGGTTTCATATGCCACACAATAGTCTATCATATTCATATGTTCTTATTTTCCTTTTTAAAACAAATAAGAAGCCAGGCATGGCGGCGCACACTTGTAATCCCAGTACTTGGGAGGCTGAGACCAGAGGATCCGTGTTCGTGGCCAGCCTCAGCTACTTAGTGAGGCCCTCCACAATTTAGTGAGACCGGGTTTCAAAATAAAGCATAAAAAAATAGGGCTGGGGGTGTAGCTCGGAGGTAGAATGCCCCTGGGTTCCATCCCCAGTACCGCAAAAAAAAAAAAACAAATATAAGAAGCTGGGCATGGTGGCACATGCCTGTAATCTCAATACTTGGGAGGCTGAGACAGGAGGATTGTATGTTCAAGGCCAGCTTCAGCAACTTACTAAGGTTCTCAGCAACTTAGCAAGACCCTGTTTCAAGATATAAAAAAATAAAATAGGCTGGGGTATAGCTCAGAGGTAGAATGTCCCTGGGTTCAATCCACAGTACTAACACACACACACACATACACACACACACACACACACACACACACACACACATA
>PVJS01025942.1:0-27427 GCA_004027185.1 Glis glis
CCAGCCCTATTTTTTATACTTTATTTTGAAACCGGGTCTCACGAAGTTGTGGAGGGCCTCACCAAGTAGAGATAGAGAGAGAGAGACAGAGAGAGGGAGAGAGAGAGAGAGAGAGCAGAGGCTGGCCGCGAACCCGGATCCTCCGGTCTCCGCCTCCCAAAGTACTGGGATTACAAGCGTGCGCCACCACGCCCGGCTACTGTAGAATCTTTTACTTGAGCTGTTCAGCTCATGGCTTTTTTGCTGGGCCGTGGCTGGACCACAGACTGTGGCAGTAGGAAGAAGAAAGGGTGGAAGTCGATCAGAGGGTGAGCGACATCAGGCTGCTACAGTCTGCTAAGAGCATCCAAGAGCCATTAAGCAATGAGAAGCCACTAACAGGTTTCAAGTAGAGAAGTAATTTAGTTAGATTTGAATTTTAAAACAATCACTCTGGCTAAAATGTGAATAATCAATTAGCGGTGTGCAAGAACAGTGGGAAGAAAATCAGTTGGGAAACTATGAAAATTCTCCCAAATAAAAAGGTGGAAAGGATCTAAATGGAGGCATAGAAATGAGGATGGAATTGAGAAGAGAGGTTTGGGGACTGTAAAGGAGGTAAATGTTTGAGGATAATAGATAAAAGAGAGAGAGAGAGAGAGGAGTCTAAGAAACCCAAGTTTGGTCCTGGGTTACTTGGTGAATAGGTGCTCATAAAACTAAGAAAGATAGTAGGAGCCTACTTGGGAGGAAAAATAAGGTTTTTTTCCAAACACATTTAGTTTTACTTACTTTTTGCAATGATGGAGAAGAAATTGACCTGGAGATACGAATTTGAGTGCATAGTGTGCATGGGAGAAGGGATGGAATTTCCCAGTGAGAGTGTGGAGGGAAGAGGGCCAGGTCAGAGCCCTGGCCAACAGTAACCCTGAGGAGAGTGGGGTGGAATGAAGTCCATTGTGGGAAACTGGAAAGTCAGACAGGTAAGGGGAGAACAGAGAATAGTATTCTAGAAACCAAGTAATGAGAGAGTTCCAGGAACAATAGTATTAAATACTTCAGAGAAGTCAAGCAAAATACATCCTAAAGACTGAGGCCTTATATACTGTGCTAAGAAATTAGAGGGTGTGTTCCCAAACAGAGAGGATGGGTGGTTCAGAGCAGAGGTGGTGAGAGTAATAAACTTCATAAAGGTAGTGAGAGCAGTATGCTTTTATGATGAGCTAGAAAAGGCAAGGGAAAAGATTGTCAGGGACACTGAGCGGACGCCAGAGAATCCAAGTTTGTAGTGGCAAGGGAAAATTGAATACAATTGATAATCAGGATAGATCAATATAGTCTTTGTCCCAAATACCAAGTTCATCCTTGTAATTGTTGGAATAAATGTTTTTGTCAGAGAGTTCTTCTTTTCCCATGGACTAGACTGGCTCAACACTGACAAATTATGCTACAAATTCTGAACTGTCCAATTACTGTTTTATTACTTACCCAAATCATGATTATTCCCTGGTGAACATGTCACAGTACAATGAAGGTTTCTATTGGATGGATTTAGAAGCCTGATGACCCCATCAGCAGCTTGGTTACACCATGCCTCCCTGGGGTCATTCACATACAATGAATCAACCAATTGCTATTCGCCTGGCATCAATTTCATAGAGTGATCTTTCTGTGATCTTGGCAACAAATCTTGTGGCCTATCCAGAGCTTCTGACCATTGTGTCTGAGCAGGAACCTCTATTGAGGGTGAGGGATGGAACCGGGAGGGCAGCTAATGCTAACGTAGTAGAGTCACTCCTGCTTGAGTGGGGGTGACGGGGTGGGGTGGGCAGGGGAAGTTGAGGCAACTCTCCATCCTTCCATGGGTGTCCAATTTTACCACATTTAATCTCCATCTTCTTTTATCTGATTCTCTTCATCTCCAATATAATTATTCCTTCATTTCCCACTCATTCTTCTCTTTCAATGATATCTTTGCCTACCCGTGTATGACATCTTGTGTGGCAAAATGGCACACTGTACTTGTGTGCTAAATGATCTCATGGGATGGCTGGGATTCCTTCTCTTTGATGATGAAGTTTCTCCCAAGATCTCATTGAGATTGACCTCATCGTGAGAAATGAACATCTTTTTGTTTCGTGAATAATTGGGGAGTGCGAAGTCTCCCTTTTTACTGCTCTGCTCAGACAGGGCTGCTGCACACAATCCTCTCATGATTACTCATTCTTTCATTGGTGAGTTTCTACCACTTCAAACACACAGAGATAACACTCTGTGCACAGAGAATGGCCATACAGGGATCTATTCTGAGTTGGAAAGGAGGTCTCTCCATGCTCATCACATCATATGATGCTTTCTTAGAAAGGGAAAATATCAAGTCATCAAAAATAATTTATCATAAACTATCTAAATTTTGGCTTATATGTAGTTCTGGCACATAACAGGCACACAAAAGATATTTATGAGATGACTGAATAAATGATTGTTTTGGATGGTTATTAGAAATATTAAAAACATATTAAAGTTTTTTATATAGGGCACACTAGTCCTCCAAAGTATTTATTGAATCTTTTCATATATTCTTAAAGAAAGCTGGATGCTCTGTGGGATTATTTGTTGCCTTTCGTGCACAGTAAATCCTTTTGGAAATGTTAAAGATATTAATTTGGTGCTTTAAAACTTGAGTGTAGTACATGGACTTTTCTTCAGTCTTTTGGCTAAACAGGGGAGTAGCCTGGAATTCCAGTTGTTCAGCTGAGTCCTCAGCTGGCTCCCCTCTCACCTCTAAGGTGCAACCCCAAAGTCACATAACCTCATCGTTTATCCCCAGGACGCAGCTTAGCGTGTGTTTGTTTATGAATTGATCTGTAATAAGCCCACAGGAGCTCAGCAGTATAAAATTTGAAGTAAATAACACCCACGGCCAAGAGTTGTCCACAAAATGAACTTCTCTCCTACTATTTTCATAAACCTCCAACCCCCACCTGCTGACTTCAGATCCTTTTCGGCTTCGGGGGAGCCAGCTGTGCTACACCCTGTGTGCTCCACGCCACCACTCTGAGCCCCTGGGAAGTGGAGAGGGAACAGGCTTCAGTGCTCACTGCCAAGGGCGCTCCATCAGGATCCAGAAGCCTGGGAATTCTACCCTGGGGAAAGAAAGCAGGAGCTTCCCAGCCAGATTCACCTCCCACCATGGGAGGTTGTTTTTAATTGTTCTTTGAAGAGCCTTTCCAAGTATTTAGAGCCTTCTCCGCCCACGCGGGGCAGGCACTGCTGGAACCTGGGAGCCATCATGGTTTCTTTCCTGCTCCCTGTCAGGGGGGTGCGCAAGCAGTGGGCGAAGCCTCTTGTTCCCACTCTCTCTTCTAGGGACAGCACCCAACTGACTCCAGATGTGGTGGTGACAGCTGAGCTGTTTTCCCTGGAGAGCTCTTAGCTGTAATTCACTTATCATTTTCAAAAGATCCCTGTGGAACTTGTGTAAATGACATCGGTCCCCTTCTGTGTTAGTCGTGAGTGTGCTTTAAACAGCTTTTGAGTAAACATGTCTATTTAAATTGTTTGAAGTCAGCCAGGTGTGGTGGCATATGCCTATAATCCCAGTACTTGGGAGGCTGAGACAAGAGGATCTCAGGTTCGAGATCAGTCTCAGCAATTTAGCAAGATGACTCTCAGGAATCTAGTGAGATCCTGTTTCAAAGCAAAAAGTTAAAAAAAAAAAAAGAAAAAGGGATGGGGTGTAGCTTGGAGGTAGAATACCCCTGGGTTCAATTCCCAGAGTAAATAATAATAATAATAATAATACCAATAATAATAAATTAAAAATAAAAATAAATTGATTGAAGTATCAACCCAAGTAGTTATTTGACAAAAAGTGGTAACTGGTCCCCAAAGCTATATTTTTTTTTCTATGTAAGTTCAATGAGGATTCAAAAGCTGGAACCTGTTCCTACCATGGGGTTAATGGCTCAGTATGCATGGATGCCTTCATTCCAACAATCCTATGATACCACTATTTATCATTATTTTTAAGGATAGGGAAACTGAGGTTTACAAGGTAGAAAATGAAAGGGCTGAGATTTAAAATCTGGTCTATCCAAATCCAAGGCCTATATTCTTTACTTCCTCAGAATTCCATGTTAGAACAGAGAAGAGCCCAACGGAAGTATTGATGGGTCCCTTATTTAGACTAATTGATCCTTTATCTAAAAAAGAAAAGAATGACCTGTTGATTTAAATTAGTAGTTGAATTTTTAAGCTCATGTAAATTGTTACTGAGAATAAAAATTATGTCTTCTACAAGAGAAAACATTGATCACTTATTTTAGTTTTCATTTAAAAATAATTTACCTTACCAAAAAAAAAGGTTGTAGGAAGAGTACATGGAGTTCCTCCTGTATACCCTTCTCCCAGTTTTCCCAAATGTTAACATCTTACATAACCATAGCATAAATAGCAAAATCAACATTGACAACTATACTATTAACTAATCTACAGATATTATTCAAATTCCACCACTTGTCCTATTAATGCCCTTTTCAGAGGACAGAATTCAGGTTCCTAAACTGTATTCAGTCATCTTGATTCTTTAGTCTCTTATCTGGGACAGTTCCTCAGTCTTTTTTTTTTCTTTTATGGTCTTAACATTTTTGAATGGTAGTAGCCAATTATTTAATAGTTTGGGTTTGTCTAATCTTCTCTCATGATTTGAGTCATGTATTTTGGGCAACAATCCTACGTGATGTTGTATCCATCTTAGTGCATAATATCAGAAGGCACATGATGTTGATATGTTTCTTTATTGGTGATGCTAAACTTGATCAATTGGTTAAAGTGGTGTCTGTCAGTTACTCCACTATAAAGTTATATTTTCAATTAATAAATATCTCATTTAAATTTAATCCATTTCCCAATCATTTGTTGGTATATCATTAATTTCCATGAACCCAAGTGTTCTCATATATTAAATAAGGTAAGTAGTTTCTGCTCTGTAAATCCATTAGTGCTGTGAAGCACAGATAACATAGTATATGTGAAATTACTTTTTAATTTATGAACTTATATAGCAAATATATTTGATATTGAATCAAATATAAAATGAAAAACCACAGGTTGATAGATTGCCCAGCATTCATATTATATTTCTTTCAAACCTCCATTAAAATCACTTAAAAGAGAGATTTAGGAATTAGTCTGTAGTCAGCCACACAAAAGAATTTCTATGCAATGACTTACTCTCATAGACCTCCCAGAAGAGAACAAGTCTTTTTTGAAGATTCCAGAGTTTCTGCCAATCTGCAGTTCCCTGGCCCTCTCATCCAAATTAATAAACATAAGGGAGAAATCACAGTATGTATCGTGATTTTGGATTACTCTACATTGTATAACATTGTGATTTCCTTTTAATTTTACAAATGTAATGAGCATGTTCTGATTCATTAACATAGTTGGTACAAAGAAATGATAATTTTTTTAGATTTCCAATGAACATCCTTCTAACTTGTTAGTGGGAAGTCTAGGATCTCACTCTTGAGACCTCCCCACACACATTCCCCTCCCACACACATACAGGCACTTTTTAAAGTTTAAGTTCAAGAAGCTCCAGGCTTACTCAGTCCCATGGGGGGAGGAGTTTGATCCTGCACTACCGCTCTGTTTTTTGCACACACAAATGTCATTGTTAAAACAGACTCTATGCTATACTACAATAGTATGTCTATCCTGCAATGACCCCCTCATACCTAAACCAGAGTGCTTCATGTTCAGATGCTCAACCTTTACTCCCAAACCACAAAATACCAGGAGAACTGGATCCAAAGGGAATTCCAATCTCAGACATTACCCCCACCCTGAAAGAAAACAGCCTCCCTCTGGTATAGACCAAGGACTATCACCTCACATACCACATTCTTGTTGGAACATTTCTCTTGGAAGCTCTTGATGTATTTTCTGCAGAATCCTGTCTATTCATCTTGGTCCATCCCAAGAGGCAAACAGGAGTTGGAATCCCTTCCTCTCAAAAATGTCCAGGTTCCTTATGCAAATTCATCAGACTCCTGTCTAGTGAGCCGCCATGTTGGTCTTGGTCAAGCCACAAAAGATTCCTATCATACTCTTCCCTAGGCAAAGACTTCCCAGCTGTCACCCTCTACTTATTTAACTGAGGAAATCATTATTGAAATTTTGAAAAATGGTCAGTTGCATGATGATTTACTAGGTTCACCAGTAAAAGCAATCTCTGGTACTTATTACCCAAATATGTATAATTAAATGTTCAGGTCTCAGATACTTGTGCATATAAAATAAGGTCACATTGTCTTTTTAAAGTTCTAAAAATAATAGCTTGAGTCCTACCTACTTGTTTTCCATAAATTAGTCAACCTCAAAGTGTCCTTGGGCTATTTTTGAGAAGAGGCCACGGTGCTTACACACTTTAGCTCAGGTCTCTTTTTTTCTTCTTCATGCATTGACTCATCTCACTGGTGCTTTACCGCCTCTGTGCTGATTGATAATCCCCATCAGATGCTCTATGGCTGAGCATAGCTGTTTTCTACTGGGGACCACCAATGCCACCAGCCCTCTGCCCTCTGAGAGGGGACATATCTCTTTCCCTCAAGCAGAGTCCAGGTGATAACTTCTAATTAGGTTTTATTGACATTTTATGGAATGCAACAAATGACAAGTTATGCTGGAGAGACCTTAGCCCTACGGCCAGGACAACATTCTTCAGGGGGTCCTTAAATAAAACTTCTCTGTCTTCCTCCCAGTCTGGCACCATCTGGAAAAGGAGAGCCAACCGCCCTTCAACAGGTGTGTCTTCTATCACGTCTGCTTTACTTAGACCCCAGGAGGTTTCAGAGAGAGAAAGGAGAAAAGACACCCTTTTCTTTCCTCCAGACCTAACAGGCAAAAGCCCACAATCCTAAGTTCTCACTTGCCATCTCAACTTTCGCTTCTTGCCAGGAGAATGGAAAGTGGACAGTCCACTACTTTTAGGAGAAATCATAGCTGCCACCTTTAGAGGTACAGTCTTGTCTGACAGCCTCAACCCAACCCATATGTGGCCTATCAGCTTTAATATATTTCTCCAAAACTTGCTAAAATGCTTTTATTAGTGCTTTGCAATTATACATCATAGTGAGGTTCAGTGTTATACAAACACATGCACATAGCTCTTGGTGTACTTCCTTCCACATTCCACCCTGCTACCCCCTCCTTCCTCCCATACATGCTAGCGAAACTGGTAGTAATACCTTTATGTATTGCCAAAGTATTATTTGAACTGTTTCCTTGAAAAAGAAATTCAGAAAACAAGTACATTCACAATGGCCAAAAACAAATAAACAACAATAGGAGTAAATCTAACCAAAGAGGTAAAGGAGCTGTATAGTGAAAACTATGCAACACTGAAGAAAGAAATTGAAGAAGACCTTAGAAAATGGCAGGATCTCCCATATTCTTGGATAGACAGAATAAATAATGTAAAAGTGACCATATTACCAAAAGCAATCTACAGATTCAATTCAATCCCTAACAAAATACCAATGCCATTCTTCACAGAACTCAAAAACAGGAACAAAAAATAAACAACAACAAAAATAGTCCTAAAATTCATGTGGAAGAACAAAGACCCAGGATAGCCAAAGCAATTCACAATACCTGATTTAAAATTATATTGCAGAGCTATAGTAACAAAACAGCATAGTATTGGCACAAAAAAGACACAAACCAATAGACTAGAATAGACAATACAGAGACAAATCCTCACACTTAATAGCCAGTTGATTTTTGACAAAGGATCCAAAAACATATGCTGGAGAAAAGACAGCCTTTTCAACAAGTGGTGCTGGGAAAACTGTATATACATATGTAGAATATTGAAATTAGATCACTATTCAGTCTTAAATAGACAGTCACTTTTCAGTCCAAATTTCTCGTCTCCTCCAGGATAAGGTAAAGATGAAGTCTGAACTGAAATGGCTCCAACTTCCCTGGGGGGGGGGGTGGTAAGAGAGGACCTCAGGACAAACAAAACAACAAAATCACTCTTTAAGCCACTCAGTACTATGCCTTCTAGAAGAGTCTAATTCAGCACAGAAGAAAGAAATACTGGCCCCAAGGTAGCAACTGCTAAAACATAGACTTGATTTACATTAACAGAGAATGTCACTTCTTAGTTTGAAGCATATGAATCTAATTTCTTTTACTATATTTAATTTTTTTTTTTTGCAGTACCAGGGATTGAACGCAGGGGCGTTCTACCTCCGCGCTACGCCCCCGGCCCTATTTTTTTATACTTTATTTTGAAACCGGGTCTCACGAAGTTGTGGAGGGCCTCACTAAGGAGAGAGAGAGAGACAGGGAGAGAGAGAAAGAGAGAGACAGGGAGAGAGAGAGAGAGAGAGAGAGAGCTGAGGCTGGCCGCGAACCCGGATCCTCCGGTCTCCGCCTCCCAAAGTACTGGGATTACAAGCGTGCGCCACCACACCCGGCTAAATTTCTTCTTAAGAATTAAGATGAACTTCTGTGTTATTTTTTACATGACAAACATGCCCTTTTTTTGGTGTTTTACTCACAGTTTGCTATACAAATTTGAGCCTCTATCTCTAAAGATAGAATACGGCTTACAACTTTTACCTAAAGTTTTCCCCACATTGATATTCAGTAAGAATTTTTAAAATTGTAGTCAAAAGATGGAATTTCACATACAGAGTGAAGCAGCCAGGTATGGTGGCATGGGCCATATTTCCAGTACTTGGGAAGTTGAGACAGGAGGATCACAGGTTTGAAGTCATCCTCAGCAACTTAGCGAGACCCTTAGCAACTTGGTGAGTCCCTGTTTCAAAATAAAAAATGAGAGAGGGCTGTGGGTGTAGCTCAGAGGTAGAATGTCCCTGGGTTCAATCACCAGTCCAAAAATAAACAAAACAAAGCAAACAAACAAGCAAACCAAGAGAAAGAGAGAAAAGAAAATGAAAAGCAAAAAGAAAAGAGTGAAGCAGGGCCTTCCTCTGGTCTCACCCTGACGCAGTCGCTTTCCCTCATGCGTTTGCTTAAGTTGACCCCCTTGCTGGCTGACCACTTGGAAGCCCTTGCGGTCTCTGCTCTATCAGTGTGATTAGGCACAGAGAAGGCTCGCTGATCCCAGGAGTCCTGGGTACCCACTGCAGCAGGATTAAGAAGCACTCCAAGTGTGAGGGTGCAGACTGGCAGGTGTTGACAGTGGACGAAGACGTGCAGAAAGGGTCCAGTCCAGTCAGCGTCTACAGAAAATCAGAGACAAGGTGCTACTTCATTACTTTCTTCACTGTAATTTGAAGGGATTGGATGATGATCTCTATGGATCCTTCAGACTCCAAAGCTCTATGACACTCTAATACCCTTAAGCAACATTTCATGAAACTTTGCAATCCTGAAAAAGCATTGGGAAGCCAGGCTCTTTTGCTTGTTTGGGAACTGCTCCTGTTCAAAAGACTGATTTCTGGCCAAAGGAACGTTGCTATGGCTTTACCAAACCCAGGCAGGATATGCCAATATGTAGGTATGCCAGTGCAGGATAAACCCTGTGAGGCCAAGGAGGTTTGAGCTATGTCATAATTATCTTCCTGCATCTTTAGGTCCCTGAGAAGCTGATGGTACTTTTAAAATGGTTTATTTTATGAAAAACGTAAAGGTTATTATTGGAGCAGAAATAATATTCCAGAAAGACTTAAATTTATAGGCAAATGTAAGAAAGTTAGATGAAATAAAATGACTCATTATTTGTTCAGTAAATATTATAAGGAAAATAAAATATTACACCAAGGTAAATAAAGACAAATATTTCATAGCATAAACCACATATGTGCATATTTTAAAAGAAGCCAATAGAAGATTCTACTTGTCCATGTACAGAAGAGAGATAAATAGATGAATATTTCACTTTGAATCAGCAAAAGGGGTTAGTGTCAAGGCTACGAGATTAAACCTGAACAAATGTACAAATATTTTTAGAAATTGGTGATAAATATAACATACAAAATTAAAAATCCACATTATATTTGAATGTGTAATTATATAAAATATTTAAAATATAGGCTTACGGATCTAAAATCATTATTTTATGTAAATTGAGACTGTTGGGTGGTAAAATTATTCTTGGTATAATCTGTATAAGTTATTCTGTATAAAGCTTATAATAAATAAAATTCTGCTTGAATGTATGTATAGAAAAATAAATAAATAAAATATTTGATTGACTCAGGTAGAAGGAATATACAGGTATTTACACAGATAGGCTAAGATACACAACATATCTTTGGTGGCTGAACAAATCCCAGACCAGATTAGCATGCTGGAATGAAAAGATGCATAGGAACAGAAAATTCCCTATCAGAAAGCTAATTAGCTGGCAAAGCACTGTATTTATCTATTTATTTTTTATTTCCAGAGAATTCTCATACTGCTAAGCCAGTCAAGACCTGCTCAAAAATTTTAGGTCTATTTTGGAGCAAATAGTTTTAATTGAAGATGTCCGGATCACTCTTGAGATGTGTTTGTCAAGTTGGTTCAAAACAACTTTGGGAATGGGGGCAGGGGAGGTAACCTGCATTCAGAATTTCTGAAAAATGTATTAAGCTAAGAGGACCGGCAGGTGTTACTGTGGGCTTCCTCACTTAACTCAGTGCAAAAACTTTAAAGGAGTAGTTGTGGAATCCAGAGACCAGGGTGTGTCCAGCAAATGCAAATGCAAATACAGAGAAATCTGAAAAAATAAAGGTTTGGTTGCCATCTGGAATTTGAAGATAAGAGGCTCTGATAAGCTAGGTGCCTTCCTCTGCTGGCATCTCCATATGAACAAGGATGTACTTTAAGACATTGCTGAGGTAACAAGACAATCTAGGAAATTATATATAATGATGGTAGCTACATATGAGCTACTAAAAGTCATGCAGATAATGTAAGTTGTATATATCTATGGTACATTTTCCAGGATTCTACAATATTTGAAAAATATCACAGTAGGAAATGCTATGAAAAAAAGTCATAATTGGGTTGCAAATCCATTCCTAAACTTTCACCATGTGCCTGTTTCAATTTACTAACACATTTTCTGGACTCTAAAGAGGTGAAACTTGAAAATTCTTTCAGTCATTGACTTCATACAGCACTGCTTTCAATAAGATCATTTTTGTGTTTCCTATGTAAATGCCTCAAACCAAAAAGATCTTTCTTTCAGAAGATTTCCATATAGTGCTGGTAGCTTGTTCCTGCTTCATGTTTTAAACATGAGGCTGCTGCATAAAAATTTTTCTGTCAACTGAACAAGTTCAATGGGAAATTAAAGACTTATTTTCTTTAGAGAGAAAAATGTATGACAGTTGTTATAAATAAATATGCAAATGCACTTCCCATTGCCGAGATTTTTCCAAAGAAAGCTGTAGTTTGCTCAAACAATAGGCTAGCTCCCAGATCTTTCAGCTACGGGAACTTGTGGTATTTCACAAATATTAGCTGAACAGATCTATTCACAAATACTGCACACCTGACCATCTGATCTCAAATGTTCAATGTGCCCCCACCACTTCTGGGAAAGACCAGCCTGGATATTTTAGAGATCGGACATAATGAAAACAAACAGAAGTTCCACTCATATTTTTCCACATTTCCACCAGCAACTTGTTTAATAAACTCCACTCATTAGCCATGCATGGTAGGAACCACCTAACACGAAATTCAAAGTTTATTTTATGTAGTCCTAATGGAAGCAGGAAATTATCATTGTAATCCTTGATTTCATTTATTTTACCATGAATACCTCCTCCAAAGACTAATTTTATGAAACTATTTGTCCATGTAGATATCAATCAGGGCTCATTATTTTTCCTTATTACTGAAAGTCATACCTTATCTCTTGCTTCGTGAACAAGTTTTACATTTTTAATATGTTAGTCGCATATTTATGTGTCGTGTAATCGTTTGATGTGCACTAAAACTTTGATATTTATCATCAGAAAGAGCAAGAATATGTACCAAATGTCTTCCTAAGGACGAATTATAGTGACTGCAAAGATTTGACTAATCTTTTTCTGCTTTATGTTTTGAAACACAACATATAGCTATTATGAATCCTATTATCCCAGCTACAGTGAAGGAGATAAGCAGCATTTCGTAAGCATCTACCTAGAGAAACAAGAGCAGATCGCCTTCTAGAACAAGCATGTGTTTGTATCCATGCCTTCCAGTAGGTTTCACATAAATATATTTTATTATTTTTCTTAGCCATATGTGCTTTGCACCCTTCACATTTATCACTTATGGGCATCTTTCAAATTTTGTAAAATGAAGATATCAACCAGGAATACATCTATGGCAAAGAAATAAACCCAATGAATGTTTGCCTGGCAGGTTCATTCAATTATACCCTAGGTAGGTTAAGGTTTCAAATGTATCCTGCATACATCCTATGTTTGAGAAAACCGTTAACATCCAGACTCACTCCTGGTTTTTCCTGGACTATCCAAATAAGACAACAAATCGGCATCTTTGAGATGGTAAAGCTGACAACAGCATTAAGGAAGTGTGATTGGGTCAATGAGGTAATCGAGGAAATGTCATGACAACCAAAATTAAAATGAGCAGCTCCACGTGTGTATGCGCCAGCTACTCCTCAGGAAATCTTTCTGGTTGCTTTTTGTTCCTATTAGACTGGATAATGTGGCTGCAAATTATATCTGACTGAAAGGGAATTGATGCTCCCACAGCAGGTATTGTGGGAGCAGACAGACCCTGGAAAGTGAGCATTCAGAGTAGGCAGCAACCAAGCAAAGCACACACAGGCCTGCAAACATATGCACATTCTTCTCTCCCGTTGTCTGCTATGATAACGTTTGGAACTCATTTCAAAACTTTCAAAGAGTTGCTGTTGACTTCATATTACTCTAAGTTGCCTCATGATCTATTTATATGTACTATGGAGCAAAATGACTCTGAAGGCTTTGGCATCTTTCTCTGGTGACTCGTGTTCCCCAGGACAGTAGTGCAATTAGAGGACACCTACCCTCCAACTGGTCATGGGCTTCAATGTTGGAAAGGGTGTATACAGTACCATTGTGAGGCCTTCCATGTGCCAGACACCCAGGTAGCCTTTTGCTGAGTCTTCCATAGATATGATACATAAAAATAGGTATCTGGTCCTTTGTTGCATGCCTATTCTACGGGGCCTCCAGATTTGGAATAAGCTGCCTTTATTTGCAATAGGCTGTCTGTGTCCCGTGTCCCAATGAACTGGGAAATGAGACAATGTCCTCTGAAAGATGTTTACACAGCAACCTTCTGAGTGAGTTTCTGGGGCATGTGTTAATGTGGGACTTACTTTCTTCTCTCTGTTGTTGGCATCTCACACAGCCATTCATCATCTCACTGCAAGCTAAGTCACCACACTGTTGATGTGGTGGCAACCCAAGCAGAGTAGATCTGTGTATTTGCTGACTTGATCGCACAATACCCCACAACAGCAAAACAACTTTTCACCAGTGCAAAATGTTCCAGAAGATACTCTGCTCAAATGTGCTTGTAAATTCATTCTAAAATATAAAATAAACACTCCATCGAAAGAGAATCTCCATGTGTATATGTGTGTGTGTGTGTGTGTGTGTGTGTGTGTGTGTAAGACAGTTCTCTCAAGTTTTAGGGAAAATTATCCTTAAGAACCTCTATCTTGTTACTTTACTATAGCAATAAAATCTCAGTCTACTAAGGTTACTTTCTAAACAGGTCAGAGCTTGAAATTTTCTGTTGTAAGCCTGTTAATACAAAGGAAACCATAAGTTTATTTATTGGAGTTCAAACTGTAGAAATCTGACAGTTTGGTCAACTTTAAAAGATACTGAATCAACTGCTATAAAAGGAAAACCATTCTGACAATTTTAATTCACACAGTATTACAACTGAGGAGACTATTTGGTGATTTATGAAGGGCATGTTTGTGGAGTGGGTTTTGGAATTTTTGCATGAAAGGTGAATTTGTGCTTAGAATGCTCACTTCTTCAAACACCCATGAGTTTAGCTGTAGGTACATGCAGCACTTGGTTTGGAAATATATGAAAGAAACACTGCTATGCTGTGAGAACATGATTTAACTGTCGATTTGTTTTGATACATAGATTTAATGTTTTAGGTTATTTTATATGTGCTATTCATGTATATCTGCGTTCGAGCCATCCATCTCACAACTTTAGAAGCTCTTGGAGAGCTAAGGCTGTCCCCATGTAATTGTCACTAATTAATAGACACCAAAGGCAACTGGGCTTTTAACCCTCTAAATACTGAGTTGTGGGCCAGGGATGTAGCTCAGTGGCTCTTACCTAGCATGCACGAGGCCCACCTAAACACACACACACACACACACACACACACACACACACACGACCAAGCACTGGATTTCCTATAAAACTTTGGAAAAAAGGAACATTACACCATTGGTGGGATTGTAAATTAGTACAACCACTATGGAAATCAGTATGGAGGTTCCTCAGAAGACTAGAAATGGAACCACCATATGACCCAGCTATTCCATTCCTTATATTGATCCAAAAGAATTAAAGTCAGCATACTATAGTGATACATGCATACTCATGTTTATAGCAGCATAATTCACAATAGCCAAATAATGGACCCAGCCTCAGTGTCCATCAACAAATGAACAGATAAAGAAAATGTGGGATATATACAAAATGGAGTTTTATTCTGTCATAAAGGGGAACTAAATCATGTCATTTGCATGAAAACGGATGGAACTATAGAGCATCATGTTAAGCTAAATAAGCCAGACTCAGAAGGTCAAGGGTCATATGTTTTTCTCACATGTGGAAGCTAGAGAGAAAAAAGGGAAAAAAGAGGGTGGGGTGGGGGAATCACATGAAAATAGAAGGGAGAACAGTAGAGTCAAGGAAGGTGACCAGACGGAGGGAGGAGGGGAGGAAAAGGAGAGATACTGAGGAACAAAATTGACCACATTATGTTATGTGCATTTACAGATAGGGAACAATGAATTCCACTATTATGTATAATTATAATGCACCAATTATTTTTAAAATAAGGCAAACAACAACTCGAATAATAAAACAATAAAATACTGAATTTCTTAATTCATTGACATCTCCTCAGTTCTATTTAATCTCAAGTTGTGAGCTTTAGAAAAAACTGAATGAAGTTAAATGTAGTATAGACAATGTTTCTGGAATGGCTACCTAATTCATCCTCTTTAAAAAACAGAATCCAAAAAGAGAGAGAACAAACATGATTCCTGATATCAAAAAGTACAATCTAGTTGAAGACAAATATACACAAGTGATTCATCCAGAGACTAATTACAAAGTGGTAAGTGAGCAAGTACAATATTATTCAGTATACACTGACTGTGAAGTTGCTAAAGATGTGATGAGCAGATAACCATCAGCCCTGGGCAAGCCATGGTCCCTCTCCCCCCCTCCGGATTCCTCCCTTCTACCCCGCACTCCTCTCACTGCTAGAGTACCATCTCTTATTGAACTAATGCAAGAGAGACCGATGGATCCAAGACTTTCCCCTCTGTCCCTTTTGAAACATAAATTTGTTTTATTTTCTCTTGGCCACAGTATCAACTATGCCTAAAGCATAATCTAAAATAGAGGGAGAAGATGAGTTCAGTAGGTCGGGTGACCTTTCTTGGTGCCTCTCAAATCATTTCAAACCTTCAGTTTTCTTTCCTCCCTGCTGGCTTCATCTGTAATCAGTAAGACTTCTGAGAACACAGAAGAATGAGAGGTACTTTTCTGAAGAACGATGTTGGTATGGGAGTCATAGGAGAAAATTTTATGCTTTCGCCTTCAGATTTGGTGAAGAAAGTGACAATTTACCTCTAGCACAAAATTATAGTGAAAACCAAAAAAACACAATAATCAAGATAACTAATATATAATGGAATTTCTTTTAAAATGTATGCAAAATATCCTTGATGAAAAAAGTACTTAGTTTTTTTTTTTTCAGTGCTGGGGATTGAACCCAGGGCCTCACCAGGCAAGCACTCTACCACTCAGCTGTACCCCAAGCCCTCAAAATATAAATTCAGACAGGATCAATATTACTGATTTTCCCTTTTGCCTCAAACTCCAATACTTCTTGGCATGGAAAGGTTACTATAGTATTGTTTTAAATTCGTTTTGTCCATCATGGATTTTCTTGCACTAAATTTAACACAAAAATACTCATTGAAATATAATTTATCTTGGTTACTTAGATTTTTGCCCCCGAGATAAGCGATTCATTCAACTTGCCCAGCTCCCAGTGCTGCTGCAAGGTCATTGACAAAAAATAGGAAAAGAGAGAAGAAAAACGTGCATGTTAGGGAGAGGAGAGATTAGATGATGGATATAGCTTCCAATAATGCTGGATCATTAAGACCAAGTTTCCCTGAAATGATAAAGTGATAAAAATCCAGAAAGAAAAGAATAGCTCAAGGATATAGCTATACATTTGGGAATTCTTTCAGCCACAAGAGGGCATCAATTAAAATTTTGAGAGAATATGTACTCAGAGAGTATAGAAAAGCATATGGAAAGAAAATACAGAAGACTAAAGGCCAATCTGAGAAGTTAAGAATTGCACATGACAGATCTTTCTCTTCTCTAGTGGATTATCATGCCCACAGCATGATGGATTCTAGAACAGTGGTTCTGCATCTTACCCCGGGAGGACTTTTTGAAATGTAGATTTGGGGGGGAGGGACACCAAGAGCTGTGTGCATGTATGTTAACACCAAACTGATACTCATTGTGATGTGAGACTACAATGCACCAATAAAAACATTTAAAAAATGTAGATTTGGTCTGCTACCAGAACTGTTTCAGTAGATTTGGGATGGGCATAAGAATTTGCATGTTTAACAAGTTCCCAGGACATATCGATATTTCTGGTCCAAGGACCATATGTACAGTCATTAGGTTAAAATAATTAGACTCTTCACAACAGAGCAGTTTGGAAGTTTATATAGTAAGATAGCTTATGGAAAAACTAAGCCGTATCATTTTTTTTTACTACTATAAATCCCCAGGAAGAAACAAAACTAATTATTCCACCTCCTTTCTAAGACCAGATAGCAATGGCAGCGAATCACACTAGATGGAGTAAGATACTAGAGAGGGGCGAGTATTATAGACTGGAGATTACCTGCCCAGTCCAAAGGTATTGAACTTCGATTAAAACAAAATAAATCAGAATATGAGGCCAAAAAAATGAGTACCTTTGACATTCTGGGCGCAACAAGAATATTAACCCAGATGGCCTAACAAAAAAAGGTTTAGAGGTCTGGTGATTTAACATTTGAGAAGGGAAATAACTAGGTTCCTGGGAAATTGGTTTGATTCTTACAACTGAGGATAAAAAGAGGATCAGTTTGTATAAGTGACTTAGGTCAGAACTCATTAAAAAGTAGCCCCTTACTGATGAAAGGGACTGAGAACTATGTCCTGTGAACTAAGAAACATGGGTGAAAGTCTCCAAGTCATTTGTGGCTGGAAAAATTGGGATTGCCCAACAGCCACTCATATTTAAATAAGCCATCAGAACGTGGGCATTGCAACCAGGAGCAAGCAGACACCGAGTGATGGCGCTGTCCTTCCTCTTCCCATATCCTACAAATCTTGGGGTCCTCATAATGCCTGAGGTAGGGCAGAGGAGGCCTGAAAATCACTGAGTTTGGACTCAGCCTCGGAAAATAGAAAGCTCAAGTGATACTAATTTAATTTAGCCAAATGAGGAAATATGACATTTCTTGCATTCTAAGTGTGATGGAGCCACCCCTACTTTTTCTCAGTTAGAGAAGACAATTTACGAGCAGACCAGCCTATCTGTAGCATTAACTTGACACCTGCTGGTTAATGGGGCCCAATCTCTCTCCCCCGCTCCACCCCAAGAATTTCGAAAGAAACCATCGGTTCCATCCCTGCTGCCTTCCGCACGAGGCGGTACAACCTGTTTTCCACATTGCATAGGGTGAATCAGCTGAGAATTATATAACAGTTTGGAGCATGCCAAGCAAGTTACCAACGGGAGACACGTCTCATGGTTAGACATGTGTGCCTGATTGGATCTCAGCATAATTTAGCTTCCAAGCAGGCTGCCTGTGCTCCATTTCCAGCTTTACAAACTATGGAACAAGAAGAGATTCACAGGATAAAAAGTGACTGCTAGACTGAAATAATTAAGCAGAAGCAGGGACTCAAAACCAGAGGTGCACGGTGCTGCGGCACACCCTCATAGGTCACACATTAGAACCTAATCACCAAGGGGATGGCATTAGAAGGCGGGGCCTTGTAAGAACATTGGGATTAGTCCCCCTTGTAAAGAGACCCAGAGAGTTGCCTCACCTCTTCTGCCATGTGAAGACACAGGGAGAAGGCGCCATCTGTGCACCACAAATGCACAAGTCTGGCGGCACTTTGATCTTGGACTTCCCCGCCTCCAGAACTACAATACATATATTTCTGTTGATTGTAAGCTATCCACTTTATGGTGTTTTGCGATAGCTGCCTGATTGGACAAAGACAGCAGGTAAGCAGTAAGCCATCTCCACCTGGGACAGGTGTTTGCAAACTACACTCATGGGCCAGATCTGGCCCACCATCTATTTATGTAAATAAAGTATTATTGAAACTCAACCACACTCATTTATTCACATGTTTTCTATGGCTGTTTTCATACTTCGGTGGCAGAGTTGATTGGCTGTGACAGAGACTGTATGGCCTACAAAGCTGAAAATATTTACTCTCTGGTCCTTTACAGGAAAAAAAATTTTTTTGTTCCTTGCTCTAGAAAAATATAGAGGAACATAGAGACTCTCAATTCAGTCAATTTACCCAGATTATGATCCAGTTGAATTTTATTTGCACCTTAAAGGTCAGAGTACCTCACTGGTGTCTGGTCACAGTAATATCTGTGGACAGATTTGGGAGAAAATGTTTATATCCCTGACTTGGTGAAATCTGAATGTATATCCCATATCTAATGGTGCCTTTCAACCTGTTTTTTTAGATTTAAACTTTAATAACTGGTCCTAAACTTTAGATCTTCCCATTCCCCTAGCAAGTTCCAAGCTGGCTGAATTACTGTCATGGTCTGCCCACAGTTTTCCCATAAAATAACAAGTTGCTTTTGTGCCCTGTCTGACATTACCATATGTATTAGCGAGCTTTTTTTTTATCACTATGAACAAAATACATGAAAAGAATAACTTAAAGGAGGAAAGGCTTATTTGGGTTCATAGTTTCAGAGGTTCAGTCCACAGTTGGCCGGCTCCAAGGCAGAAACATCACAGCGGCAGGGCAGAGGAAAGCTTCTCTCTGCTCATGGCAGCCAGAAGCAGAGGGAGTGAGAGGAGGGAGTCGGGGCAGATGTAGTCCTCAAGGCCACGTCCCCAGAGACCCGCCTCCTCCAGCCACGCCCCACCCCTGAACTTTTCTGCATTGGGGGACATGCTTTCAACACATGAGATTTTTTTTTTCAGTGGAGGGGGGGAGGAACATCCCAAACTCAAACCAAAACCCCACAGATAGGTAAGATGAAGAAACTGGCAAGTTTGTCCTCCTAGTTCTGTGCCCTTTCTTTCCTTGGAAATCTTCCCAATTACAGTGTCCTAGTGTCCTCACACTCTCTTCCTCTCAGACTTTATCCTTATAGGAAAACATCTGAAACCATTCACAGTATAATACAAATAATATACAAAGTCCTAGAAGCATCAGCAAGTAAGTGGGATAAATAACCTTTTCTTTCATTCTTTCTCTTATTGAGGAGGAGACAGACAAAGAAAAAAATCCCCATCAAGTTGGCTAGAAGCTTCCTCCCCTAATCTATAACCCTGTGCTTAATCTGTAACCCTAGAAATCCTACATCAAAATCACCCAGAATGCTTAATGAAGTGCAGATCCTAAAGCCCCATCTTTGACTTGCTGAGCCAGAATATCTGGAGTTAAGCCCCAGGAACATTTCATTTTCAACAAGCACAACCCCCTCCTCATGGTCCTTATGTTTCGTGAAGTTTGAGAACCATTGCATGGCGCTCTGTGCACTTGTCCGTTGTCGCGCTCGCTGGACTTGTATCTTGATGAGCAGTGAAGTAGGCTGGCCATGTTCTAGGATCTCACTTCCCTCAGTCTGTTTGGCGGTTAATAGTTCTTTAGGTTGCCCGTCCACATCCCTCTATGATGGGGACCGGTCTTTGTGTAATGCGTAATGTTTCAGCATACAAGACATGTTTACACTTATTTTCACATTACCTCCACAGAGTAATGCTATGAGGTAATTGTTAGTATGTTTCAGGAAAGTTGTTCAGTTTCCTTAATTGCAAAGGAGGACTTTCATAAAGCCTCTATCAAAAGGTTGTGAGATAATGCACTTAAAGTATATAACATGCAAGAAGTAGATAATAAATGTCAACAATTATTGGTGTTAATTTCAGGTGAGAAAACTAAAGCTTAGAAGCTTTATTTAGTAGATCAATTATATATAAGATGATGAGAGCAAGGCTTGGTTTTTGGAGTGAATCTTTGTTCTACCCTGGGGCTGATTCATCATGGAAAAATAAGGCATAAACTTCAGAGCCCCTAATTTGCGTGAATCCCTTCCAAGACTCTTAGAGTGACCCAGCAAAATGTTCAAATAGCCACACTTTTCATAGTATTTGCAAATAATTTGACCACTTTGGATATAGAAAATTATCTCTTTTCAGTCCCACTCTGTCAAGTTTTCTTATTGGCAAGGCCACAGCATTTTAGGGTTCCAGCTAAGGAGAAACTGAGTTGGGACTTAATGGGATATTTTTAATATGTTTTGCAATCACTACTGTGTATAGTTACATTAGCACTAGCAGTCTCAAAGTAGGATTGGCTCCAAGAATAATCCCACTGAGCATTTTCCCATCCACATGGCATCACGACCCAAAGGTGTGCAGACTGGAGTTCATGTTGTATGAAGCTGTGCCGTAGCCACAGGACGAGCAGTGTGCACCTGGTGGAAGTAGAACCAGAAGCTATCCTTTGACCTGTTCTTACTGACAGCAAGGAAGCAAAATTATAAACAGACATTTTGGTTCTCACTGATGCAAAGTAGTGCTTTCTTATCAGAAATATACCTAATTGCATAGTGTATGCAGGGTGTACAATTATAACTGTTCCATAGTTTTTTTTTTCCTTTTTTGAGAAAAATTGCACAAAATAGAATTTATGAAAATTCCTCATTTTGCAAGCCACAAAAATGTGGCAGTATTAAAACTAGTGAGTAGGGACTGTGTGTTAGTCATATGCTTTATCCGTACCCCCTCAAGAATGGAATATCTAAACAGACCTTGCTATACTTTGGGTGTTCAATGTCCCCCAAAGGCCCATGTATTAAAGGTTTGATCACAAAGGTGGTGCCATTGGGAGGTGGTGGAATTTGGGGGAGAAGGGACCTAGTGGGAGCTTCTGAGGTCATTGCAGGCATGCCCCTGAAAGGCACCCTGGCCCTTCCTCTTTCTTTTTTGCTTTGTGGCTATGAGGTGAGTGGTTTTGCTTCACCATGCATCCCTGCCATGATGTGCTGCCTTGCCAATGCCCAATCAATGGGGACAATCAATCATGGACTGAAACTTCTGTAACTGTGGGCCAAAATAAACCTTTCTAATTATTAGTTAATTTTCTCAGGTATTTCATTATACTGACAGAAAGCTGACAAATACAGCTCTATAACAAATTCAGAAATTGAATTAGTACTTAAATCTTTTCTCAATGAAAAGTCTAAGTAAGTCCAAATAGTTTCACTGGTATGTTTTCTCAAATATTTAAGGAAGAGATAATATCATTCTTATTCAGTTCATTCAGATAATAGAGGAAGGAACACTTCCCAACTCATTCTATGAGGTAATTATTACCCAGACAAACACATCATAAAATGAAAATTATAAGACAATGTCCTTTATGAACATAGATGCAAAAATCTTTAACACAATAATAGCAACCCAAATCTAGTATCATAAAAAGGGAATATTTACTTTTACCAAGAAATGCAAGGTTGGTTTAACATCTGAAAATCAACTAATGTGATACATGGCATTGATTAAATAAACAACAAACCTACATGATTATCCCAATGGATATGGCAAAAACATTTGACAAGATCCAACACCCACTAATGATAAAAACTCACAAGAAACTGGGAATAGAAGGGAACTTGCTCAACCTGTTAATGAATATTTTAAAAAATGAAAAACCCAGCACTAATATCACATTCAACAATAAAAGACTGAATGGTTTCCCCCCTAAGATAAGGAACAAGTAAGGATTTTCATTCTCACAACAATATTCATTCAGTATTTTATATGAGCTTCCAGGTAGTGCAATAAGGCAGGCATGAAAAATTAAAGGCAAGAACTTTGGAAAGGAGAAAGTAAAACTGTTTTTATCAGTAGACATAATCCTACATGTATAAAGTCATAAGAAACATACACACACAAAACCCCAAACAACTACTAGAACTAAAAAGCAAGTTTAGCAAAGTTGCAGGATACAAGATCAATAAAAAAGTCAACTATATGTCCAAATATTATCAATAAGCAAATAGGAAATAGAATTAAGATGATTCCATTCACAATGATATCCAAAAGAATAAAATATTTAAGAAAAATTTAACGAAGAAGTGGAAACAGTCATGACAGAACTTTCTGGGTTGATGAACAGACAGGCTTTAATACATGCTGCACAAATATAAGAACTTACTGAAAATCACGACACTGTGAACTTATAATGATAAATTTTGTGGTATGTTAATTGTCCCTATATAATACTGACTGAATGTATACAGACAGAGAAAATTGAATTATCTTTCCATCCTCACAGTAGAAAAGGATACTATAAAATTATTGTCATGTGATGAGGCAATGAAAGATTATGCAGCAAAAAATGTGGGGGAAAAGGGTTTTAGAGGTCTGCTAGCCAAATAATAAATATTATTTTTATCTTTTCTTGGCTGTAGTATTTGTGAACAGTAAAATGTTTTGTTTCTAAATAAATTCTTATCTTATTTTTTATTTATAATTTCTATTATTTTTCTTAAGGAGGATACTTGAAATTGTGTAAAGTTATGTCTCACAAAATCCACTTTAGCTCTGATCCCTGTTCCCTAGTCCCTTTGGCCAGAACGAACCTTTTCGCTAGTTTATTATCTAGTTTTCCAGAGATAATCTAGTTAAATGAAAATAACATAATCTGAACTAATAATAACATAATCAATAATATAGCCTTTCTGGGGGCCAAGAAGTGCTCTAAGTATTTTCTCTTTCTTAAATCACTTAATCCTTACAGCGACCCTATGAGATAGGTACTATTTTCTCCATTTTATAGATAAAAATACTGAGGCACTGAAAGGTATAGTAACTTTCCTATGATAAATTTCAAATTCAGGTAATCTAGCTGCAGGATCTGTACTCTCTATGACTGAAAAAAAACCTGCCTCTAGATACACACATAGGTGTGTGTGTGTGTGTGTGTGTGTGTGTGTGTATGTGTGTATGTGTGTGTGTGTGTGTGTGTGCGTGCGCACGCGCTGGAGTATGGGTGGGGGTGGTTAAAGTATCCAGCTCTGGTTTTTTACACATGCTATATACACTTTTCTGCACTGCTTTTTCATGCTCAATAATACATCTTAGAGTCAGGATTGGCTATATAATTTTCAGTGCATAATTTTTCATGTGATATTCCTTGTACAAAAATTGTAAGAATATCAGGAGGGTGACCTCAGAGTATTGAACCAAGCACAGGGCTTTTAAGTGCAGAGCTCTGTCCAAAGAAAATCCAACTGAGTGCCCATGGCCACAGGCTTATGAAGCCAGCATTCCTGGAAACCACGGAACTCAAGATTTTGCCTCTAATTTGATACAGCCACTGCTTCCCGCTGACTGATCATTGGTTGACTGTAGAATCAGATGCCACCTTCATGCCACACTAAGGGACAAGCTAAGTTTCTGTGAGGGCTGCCTACTTAAGCGGAGCGGGAGGGGCAGTGAGCACACCCACACAGCTTCTGTTGTTGAGTAAGACAGAGAGAAAATCAGAGTCTGGCTTTGTAACTATATGGGCAGAGATCTGGAGATCAACAAATTGTTCATTGGTAGCTACCTTGCCTTTTATCTTTCACTTTATTTTTAGTAAGGTAATTAAGTCACCAATATTGATGAGATGGACGAAACTAGCACTAATCTCTTCCCCTGAGCCCAACCCCTCCCCTCACCAAAACCCAAGTGATTTCCACAACAGTTGCACTATACTTTCAAGTAAAATTTATAAAGCTCTTTTACTTGAATAGCATGGAAAAATTGAAGGACAGACTCCGACTTTTTCTTGCCTCTGCAAGGAAAGCAGGAACCCTGTCTGCCACTGCGGGCTGAAGCTGTCCACTAAGTGAAGCCCCTACGCACGCTTTTCTGACTGCTGATGGGAGATTTGCTTTGTTCTCATTCCTTCTGCATCTCCCAGTCGATGACCTATATATAGTGACTTGAGAAATTAATTTGACACCTTGTCTGCAAGCTGATTGAACAAATATCTGACAATAGGGTTAACTCTCTAGAGTGTCTATAGAGCAGGAGGTGCTGGCTAGGCAAAGAAAATCCAATTCCGAGTCATCCAGAACGTTGCAGGCAAGAAAACAAGGAGCCAAAAGAAAAACTTCCAGAACATTTCCATTTCGAAGCGCGATGAAACTTGTTGACTAAGGTAGCAACGTTATCTAGGGCACGCATTTGACAATCTGGCACAGGTGACGAAACTGACAAACACACACAAGAAACGAGCACAACATTATCTGCAAATGGCTTATGATTGAACACTTCATGTCATCAAGGGAATAGAGGCAATGAAAGAAAAGCCTTATTTCTCTGCAAAGAAAAGAATTGCTGTCAGAAAGGGACTGGGAAATAAAGGAGGAAAATGTCTTAAGAGAGATCACTCTGCCTCCTGTAAAGTGCATATTGTAAAAGGAGAAGGGAAGCGCAGCTTGATTCTGCAGCTCTATGCAGTGTAATTTTGTGTAAGCTGTTCTCTAAGGAAAGACTGAGCCCTAATCAGCCAGCGTCTTCTTCCAGCTGGCTCTGAGTGCGCCTCAATCTGTTTTTGAGAGAGGGTGGGGATGGCTCCTTACTATGAGGAAAGGCACACATTGAGATCTGATCAAAGGAGTTTGCCAATACATATTTATAACCTAAAGCACACTCTCGGAATGGCTTGTAAGGGTTTTCCCTTCACCATCCTCTGTTGCATTTGTTGGTTCATTGTGGCCTACTTCAGCAGAGCTCTGGCTTTTGAGTGGCTGAATGGCAAGTCCACCACTTTCTTATGTTTACTTATTTTTTATACTTTTATTGGTGCATTGTAGTCTCACATCATCATGTAGTTCAGAGTGATAGGGACATACATGCACACAGCACTTGGTGGGCTTTCCCCCATGCCCTGCCCTTCCTCAGACAGGAGGTTGAGATTAGCATTGGTGTTTTCACATATGTACATCATGTCAGTGGAAGTTTTGCCTTCATTAATCCCCCCCTTCCTCTATACCCCTTCCATTGCTGCACTGGTGTTTCTCCTCCATTATCTGAAGTCCCTCTGGTATCCCAATTACTCCCTAACTTCTGCATATGAGAGAAAACATATGACCCTTCTCTTTCTGTGACTGGCTAATCTCACTTAGCATAATATTCTCCAGGTCCATCTATTTTCTTGTAAATGACATAATTTTATTCTTATTTATTGCTGAGTAGAATTCCATTGTGTGTGTGTCCCATAAGTTTGTAATCCATTCATCTGTTGATGGACACCTAGGTTTGTTCCATAATTTGACTATTATGAATTGTGCTGTTATAAACATGGATATGCATGTTTTGGTATAATATTCTAATTTTGGTCTCTTTGGAAAGATACCCAGGAGTGGTAAGGCCTTTCATCAATACTTACGGAATGTGTGAAAATAAAAAGCCCATGTCCCTGTGTCCAAAGGCACATCTGATGATGAAGGAGGAACTGAAAGCTGGAGGAGGAAAGCCAGGTGGGGAGGGAGCCAGACTTCCACCTTGGTCTACACAGGACAAAGATGCTGGGAACAGGGCTGCAAGATTTGATCCTGTGGCACTTCCAGCTTAATAAGCATGTTCAGCAGTTTTTCTTACAAACACAGTAACAGGAATTTACCTACAACAATGCTAATGTGCCAAGAACAAAGTCGCAATTGCTGAGAGACAAGATTCTTGAGAAAGGTTTCCTGGCGATTGCACTGATTCATTCATTCATTTGTTTATTCATCCAAGTATTTACTGAGCACCTACTAACTCTCAGCCATTGTCCTAAGACCCTGAGGATATACAGGTGAATAAGATAAAACACCCTGCCTGCCCCTCAAGTTTACAATTTAGTGAGGATAATCCAATTGCAACAGCATTTGATGAGAGCTAGGATGCCATTGTTATGGGAACACAATTTGAAGGATACCTAATCCAGACTTGGGGAGTTATAAAGTATTCCCAGAGAAGAAGAGGTAAAAAGCATAGACTTGAAAAATGAGTATGTCCTAGCCAGGCAAAAGGTGGAAAAGTGTATTCCAGACAAAGGGAATAACATTTGCAAAAGGCTAAAGGTCAAGGGTCCAGGAAGAGGCATCTGGGAATTAAAGAGAGTTCATGATGTCTGGAGGTAGAGTTGTCCACTGGGGGGATGGGGTTGGAAGGGCAGGGAGGACAGCAACAAGCCACTCATCCTCTTTTACACTTGGATGGGGACCTACTCGGACTGTGTTATATGCTCTCGGAAATACGGGGATTGGCAGGAAGCTGTCTCTGCCCGCAAGGAACTTGAGTCAGTAGCAAATTCTCAGGGTCCAGGATCTATGTCAACTCACTGAACAGATAATCCATGGGCTGGGAGATGTCCCACAATGATACTGAGCGCTGATTCAGAAATGCTGGCATGTGAAGGAAGGGCAGTCTCATTCTTTCACATTTCGGTTGCGATATGGGGGTGAGCACGTATATATACTTAAAATGCACTGAGAAGAGATTCTTGAATTCTCTGCACTCTACCAACACTAAGAAATGAATATGACCAGAAGAAATTATTAATCAAAATAATCTGTTTTGAATTCCAGAAATATTAAAAAGATGGAAGCCGGGTGTGGTAGCACACGCCTGTAATCCCAGCACTTGGGAGGCTGGGACAGGAGGATCACAGATTCACAGCCAGCCTCAGCAACTTTGTGAGGCCCTCCGCAACTTAGTGAGACCCTGTTTCAAAATAAAATAGGGTTGGGAGTATAGCTCAGAGGCAGACACTCCTGGGTTCAATCTCCAGTACACACACACACACACACACACACACACACACATACACACACACACACACACACACACACACAAAGA
>PVJS01025943.1:0-27427 GCA_004027185.1 Glis glis
CCTGTCTCTCTCTCTCTCTCTACTTAGTGAGGCCCTCCGCAACTTCGTGAGACCTGGTCTCAAAATAAAGTATAAAAAAAATAGGGCCGGGGGCGTAGCGCGGAGGTAGAACGCCCCTGCGTTCAATCCCCGGTACTGCAAAAAAAAAAAAAGAATAATGAATAATGTAAAGCAAAAAATATTCAAATGCCTAGAGAACTTTATACAAGTATTAAAATGAGTAGTACATGCTAACATTGTGTCAGAAAGTTGTGCTGTACTCAGCAGTCAAATACCAGGATATTAATTAATTGACCAAATAAAGGCCAAGTTTTTCATGATGTTTCTTCAACACTCTTCACTACAAGAATATGTTTGAAAGCCTCCTCTAATTGTTTTCCATATTTAATACATTATCATCACATTTAATTACTAAGCCTTTTGGAAAATTATTCAGCATTTAGGTTTGAAACTACCCAGTAGGGTGTCTATTTTTACATAGAAAATTACTATGTGAGAATACCCAATTTAATCTAGCATATATGCTAAATCAAAGCTTAAAAGGAAAAAAACTTTCTCTTAATCTTTTCAGTTCTTTCAGTTGATAAAACAAGTAGGCGTACTAACTTGGCTAAATATGCTTTAAGGAGAGAGTTCTGCAGGTGAAATGACAAAGGCTTTCTAGGTGCTTTATTATGCATTCTTTTTTTCATATCTAAAAGGGCTCTAACATTTATCCAAAATGGTATTTCCCTTTTAGGTGTGCATCATAACACAGTGAAGGAAAAAAATGGCATTTCCAGGCAAGTCTTTCATCCTGTGACAGATGAATTATTCTCTTCCAAATATGCTAAAACAACAGATTTTCATTCTGTTCAAGGACTTACATCATCAGTAAAAAGCATTTTAGAACTTGTTCCAGTCATCACAAATGCGGAAGTAGGAGAGAAAATACACATCGAGGTACCAATGTGACACCATCTCTAAGACTGGATTTAAACCTTTAAAAAAGCATGTGCAATTACAGTGAACCTTCTCACTGTAAACCACAAAGCCAAGGTCTTACAAATAAATGGAGTCGGCAGCTTATGGGATGTGATTAGAGGGGCAAGCCAGATGCTCATATCTAAAAATATCTCTCCCGCCTGTTACCTTTAGAATTCATTCCTCTGCATCTTGGAGGCTTTTCTGATCGGCAAGAGACCCCCATTAAAATGTAAATACTCCTGGGAGATGCAGAGCCTTAATCTTTTATCAACTATCATCTTAGCAGACTAGCTGGAATGAAACAAGAAATAGAATAGAGATTTGGAAAAATGAGTAGAGAAACAAGATAAAGGGGAAAGGGATACTGTCAAGAGACAGAGAGAAGACCCCAAAGTGGGAACTTCTCTATTTCACCATCTTACCTGGCATCAGTTCTGAATAAAGGTAATATACATATGAGTAAAGAAAAAGAAATGAAACACAGGCTTTTGACTCAGAATCAAAGTGTTGTTTAAGCATCTTTCAACAGTCTTAGTTTTCAGAAGAATCCAGTTAACTGCTAGATAAGTCTATGGACCTTGAGGCCCTGGTCTTTTACCGACATACTCACTTTTAGATGACGGTGGGAACATTAGTAATCCCAGTAAACAATATTATCCCATTAAATGGAAAATAATACTGCCTATCAAAGAATTTCTGTAAATATTAAATTAGGTGATGTATAGAGTGACTAAATAACTCCACACAAAAGCAAAATCAGATTCAGCTCTAGCTCCAATTTACTCTGCAAATTTCCCTCAGAAGCTGGTGTTTCTGTTTCTGTGTCTGTGACTTCATAAAGGAATGGAATAAAATCAGATAGAAGATTTGAATCCAGATTCTGTCACTTAATAGCTGTGAGATCTGCAGCTGTGAGATTTATTCAACCTTTAGAAATGTTAATTTCCTCATCTGCAAAATCACTATTGTTAAGCTATGCCATACAGAAATCTTTCGAAAATTTGAGATAATTCATGTAGAAAATCAAGGACTGTGAAATGCTGCAGGTTCTCCATGAAGGGTATTTGTCTATAATATTTTTTATTCTTAGCATTTTTAGTTAAGTAAAAATATTAGCTTTTTTCCTGGGAAAACATTGCTTTCTCTTTGTATATTAAGTCATTGTACATACTTAACTAGATAAAAGATTTTCCTCTTAACGTTTAGTAATTGTAAGTGGCAGGATTTTAAAGAAACAAAACAGGTGACCATTCTATCTATACACAGAAAATACCTTGCTAAAAAAAATATCAACTCAGCTTTGCCAGGACCTTGACAAGGCAAATAAACATTCATGACAGGTGATCATGTGGACTTTTTTTAAATGATTAAAACCATGTGAAGAGCTTAAAATTGTCTACTTAACAACAAACAGCTCCGCTTCCACAAGCTATCTATCCATCCATCTGTCATATGGCATAGGACAGGTTTTCCCTTTGTGTATTTATTTTTTCTCATTACTAAGGACAGCTGGTTGAATGCGAATTTTCTATCAAATGCACTTAACCCTTGGCTTGTAAGCAAGGAAAATATTGAGTTCTATCATTTAATTTCTTTCCAGTGGTTACTAGGTGAAATGTCTTCCATTGTGCCTTATAAAGCACAATGCATGGTTCAATGAGCACTTCACCTACTCTACAGAGCCTCCAGTTCAGTGCTACATGCAAATAGGTTATTAGGAAATGCTTCATAATAATGAAGGACTTGGGTTTAATTATTCAATTATTCCTTTCTCTTTCTTTTTTTATTTTTCAATGCACATGAAATATACACCATTTGCTTATGTGGATGGCAAACCGCCATGCAAATGAAGGTATGTAGAGACACCTCCAAAGGTGCAGAGAAGGAAAGTCTCTCAGGGTAGCTTGGATTGAAAGGTGTCTCTGGGAGATGAGGAAAATTGAATGTATTTCTCTAAGCCACATCAGAAAGCATGGATATACCACTCCTGGGTATCTTCCCAAAGGAATCAAAGTCAGAATATTACAGAGATACATGCATATCCATGTTTATAGCAGCACAATTCACAATAGTCAAATTATAGAACCAGCCTAGGTGTCCGTCAATAGATGAATGTTTTACAAATCTGTGGTATGTACACACAATGAGATTTTACTCAGCCATAAAGAAGAACAGAATTATGTCATTTGCAGAAAATGAATGTAACTAGAAAAATTATGCTAAGTGAGATTAGCCCATATCAAAAAGTAAAGGGTTGTATGTTTTCTCTCGTATGTGGAAACTAGAGAGAAATTGGGACACAAAAGGGATTTCAGATAGATAAGGAGGGACTGTAGTAAAATAATGGAAGGAGACTAAGAAGGGGAGAGGGAAGGAGACTTGATGAAGAAAATAATTCAAATAATGCTATGTACATATATGAAATTATCAATACCAATCTCAATATCATGCACGAGGAAGGGGAAGGGGTGAGGTGGTATCTGGAGGGGAAACACACTGAGTGCTGTGTGCATGTCACTCTGAACCTCATCATGATGTGTAATTACAGTGCATCAATAAAGGAATATTAAAAGAGAAAGTGAATATTGACATAATTGGACACATAATTTCAAATGAGAAGTAAGCAGCAGTTGCAAATGAAATTGTTACCAATGATTGTATTTTCAAAATATAAGCAACCTGAGCAATGATTTTCAATGTTGTAGGAGTGAACTGAAGACAGCAAAGATGAAGGGTCTGAGCAGAATATCTTCACTGTGCCATCACTCCCTGATGGAGTTAGGATGGAAATAATACAGATGTCAAAGCACCAAAGGTAGATCTTCCAACAACAAAAGAGAAGACAATTCCTGGTGCTACCTTGATTTCCTGATTGAACTTTTTATGGCATTTGTTTAAACAGAGGGTAATCTGGAGGTTGTAGGGTCCTGATCACAACCTTAATTTCCCAATTCCTTTTTATATGTAGATACAGTTTCTATCTCCTGAGTGCCTGCAGGGATCTAGCAGTTTAAAAGAAAATTTCAAAGGAGAGGGTGAATTTGTATGTTAATCCCTTCGCTATAAAATAAACATGGGGTATGTTGTAATTATTTCTTTCATCTGTTTCTACAGATGATTTTAGCTAAGGTAGGGGTGAGTATCCGTGCTAAGGTAAGCCAGAGAGCTTTACCGAAGGCCTGGTAACTCAGCTCTGCAAGGTGTTTCTCTGAATTTTGTTTCATCTCCACTTACATTCCTATAGGTGAACATCTCATATAGTTACGCACAGGCTAGTTTCTCCTACATGAACTAGCAGGTTGCCGACAGTGCACTGTGGGGTATAAATGCTTCGCCAGCAAAAGCACAATGCATTGTGGAAGGCACCTCGGGCAGTAATTGATACAAATCCTGCTTCCCTGTATTTATTGAGTGATGTCCAACCTCCTGCATCCCCAGCAATGCTGTTCTAATTATTCAAGCTGACATTCCCTACAACAGTGTTATTTGACAGCCTTACAGATGTGTTTAAAAAATTAGTACAATTTAACGATTTGTTCCAAATGTGCCTAGCATATCATAGGTGATTTAGAAATGAGTGTTTCTTGTGTTTAAATTCTTTTTTTCTCCCCAATTCATCTTATAGAAAACAAACTCCTCCTCATAATAGATTGAAATAGTTTACTTAGAGGATAAGCAGTGTGAAGGCAAAGAAATATGAAGTAATAAATATTAGGTCATAGATTTAAGGAATATCAATTATATGCCATAACCTACATTACATCTTGTCTGTTTATCTCACCATGTGAAGGCAGAAAGCAATACAATAGGTCATCAAATTTATCCTTTTGAGAAAAAATATTAAAATCAGAATGCATACGCACAAAGATATACATATAAATGCAGTTGTAGGCACTAGTCTTCACAAAGTTTCACTTGTGAAGAATAATCATCCATATGTGAGAATATATTTTTAAATATCTCCTACCTAACAATGCTAATGTTGAAGCCATATACCAAACTGCTGTATTTATTTACTACACACAATCTTGAGTCAGCTACCTAGTAGAGTTTGATCAACCCTGTACCCCCAGTGCCAAAAACACCTGTAAGATAGTACATGCTCAAAAAATACTTGCTGAGTATAAGATGAACATTCACAACTTCTCTTAACCATGAGATTGGCTATTGCAATATTTATTTTTGTCTCCGTTACAAATAAGCTTAAACTTTTTCTTAGAAGTTCTTGACAAGGATTCTAGTGCACAGACTCATTATTGCAAAAATATTACACAAATTACTTCTAACTGCATCAATGTTTTGCCTCTTTTACTTTTTTTCTGCTCCTTACTCATTATGAGTCTACCCCATACCTTGTACCCATGAATGATGATTTGTAGGAACTCTCATTAAGTCCCGCCAGGTCCTTATTTCCCACATCCACTCCCCTTGCCAACAAAGCCAAGGTGCAGTATGTGTTTGAGATAGCTTTCTTTGCAGTATTCGTGCCTCGTGTACCTAGCATATATATTTTCTCCTTGGGTTCAGAATTCTACTCTGTGAGCTTACATTAAATAGAAGATAAGGAAATTGAATTTATAGAAGACCAAGGAAAACACACTCTATTTTCTGCAGAGATACTGGAAGACATAATAGTCATATTTACTTCACCTTTCTCTTTGGTTCTAACTGGAATATAGTAGTTCTGCAGCTCAGCAAACCATCGAAAGTGTCAGGGACACATGACAGCAAGGAGGCCTCACACTGGGGAGCTGAATTTGAACAGGGCACAGCACCAAGTGAAGAAATCTCTAATGAGATAGAGTCTAGAATAGTGAAATGGGGCACTAGTTTTTGCCAAGTAGCAGAAGTTGTTGCAAACTTGAAATAACACAATTGTATTTTTTCTTAATGTTCCCAAAATGCTGCTAGCCCATGCCTTATTACACTAATGACTCTCTCTCTCTCTCTCTCTCTGTTTGTCTCTTTTACTCTCATATATATATATATATATATATATATATATATATATATGTGTGTGTGTGTATATATATGTGTGTGTGTGTATGCATGTGTACCATATTTATACATATGTAATTATATATGTACATAATTTTATATGTATATATTCTACATGTATAATCTCACAACAACCCTATAAGATAAAAACTTTTCCCTATACATGACTATAAGACAGGTATTAGGAGACATTAAGCCCTTTGCACAAGGTCACCTGCTAGTCACCTTCAAAATGGCAATGCAGGGCTGGGATGTAGCTCAGTGGCAAAGCGCTTGCCTTGCAAGTGCACTGCCCTGGGTTCGATCCCCAGTCCAAAAAGACAAAAAAAAAAGACCCAAAATGGCAATGCAAACCTAGACCCACTGCTCTCCACTCATGCATTGCCCTCTACAAACTCTTAACCTAAGTATTGGATGGGCTGAAGTAAACTGAATTGTTTCTGGGTTGTTGGAAGAGCAACATTAGTACCCATGATCACTGATAGATCAAGGGCTTTACATGTATATGCAGAGGGAATTTGGGTTCCTCTCATAGTTTCTTGGATGAAACCTCTAGGATGAAGATTTACTGCAGGGCTCAGCTCACTGTGTGTATGTGTGCTCATGTATTAGGCTCAAAATGTAAAAACAAAATAGCTCCCCTTCTTTCTCACAAACCAAGGACATTTCCCACCCTCTCCTAAACCCATCTTCCTCAGATCAAACATCTTAAATCATAATTCTGATCACCGCCTATCATTTCTCAATTGTATATCATTGACTACCAATGATCTTATTGTATCCAAGTCTCTTACCAGACCTACAGCATACAATAAGCTAGAATTCTGAGTGAATTAAAGATTCTCCAGTAGAGCTTTTAAATCAATCATTCAATCAATCTCATGTTGGTCATCAAGCTCTTTGTTAGGATTTCCAGTGATGGTAAACTTTTCTCCTAATAAATCTGCTTATCTATTAGAATTAGAATAATAAAATTAATAGAACATTAAGGCATAATCATAAGTATATGTATGAATAAAATCAGCTGAAATATGCCCCTTGGTTTTGGGGGATAAAAAGGTTCATCATGCCTTTGTGTGTGTGTGTGTGTATGTCTGTCTGTCTGTCTGTGTGTCTGTGTATGTGCATTACTGGAGATTGAACCCTGGGACATTCTACCTCTGAGCTATCCCCCCAGCCCTGTTTTTTTTTTTTTCTGAAACAAGGTCTCACCTAAGTTCCTTAATTTGCCAAGGCTGACCTAAAATCTGCGATCCTCCTGTTTCTGTTTCAACCTCACAAGTACTGGAATTACAGGTGTGCACCTCCACACCCAGCTCATCATGCCACTTTTTAAGTGTTTATCAAGTACCATATATGCTTAAATATAAGGTAATAGTTTTCTTTCCAAAACCTATCCCTCCAAACAAAAGAAGTCTTGCTGTAACAGCCTCTTAAGGATTTTATGTGCCTGGTTTAAAGAAGACACATCCCTATTTAAGAACATGAACCAATTTTTATTTTGGATGCTTAATAAGGTCAATTGACAAAAAATAAGAAGTACTTTAACACAGTTTAATAACTAGTTTCACAATTAGTCAGCTTAGTTTAATAATTAGTTTAATAAGTAGTCAATTTTTACTATTGCTCACTGGATTATCCCTCTTCCCTATAACAGTGCCTGACAGCCAGGAGATACTCAAAGGGCATTTATTTGCTGACCAATGATATATGATTAACTGAAAGAAAAATGTCTGGGGAGAATATCAACTTCAAATACCACCATTTCCCAAATTCCGTGGCAACAGAGAGAATGTGTTAGATGGTTTCAAAATCACCTTAGTGATGACCCAGACACTGATCATGATGAAGCTTGAATTAAATGTTTGAAAGAAGTTGATGCGATGTGATCATAAACAAGCAGTAGTTGCTGTAATGTAAATATAACAAGGAGAAATCTGCCTATTCCTTAACTCTCTAAATGTTCCTATATTCATATAGACCACTGTTGTACCTTCCCCCAGGAAAACAAGACTTAATTTTTATTGGGGATTCCATTTTATTCCAATTTATGAGGATTTTGAGGCCTTGATTTTTAAGTTGGTGTCTCTTCAGACTGGATTTTCTGTTTCCATGGAAGCTACTCATAAAGGTTGATTTTGATTCACTCTAACATATATCATTGAAATATAGCACCGAGAGTTTAATGTCACAAGGCTTTGTAGTTAGATACGCATACAGTGGGGTTTTTATCTCCCTCATTTTGGAAGCTATGTGCTGAGTACAGTAGCTTAAAATTACATTTGCACTTTGGCAGTCACATCACACTATTGACTAATATTGAGACTTCCCGCAACTAAAATCCCAACATCTTTCTGACATGTGCTGATAAGCTGCCTAATCCTCCAACCATACTTGTGCAGGTAGCTCCAATAAACTATTTTTACCCTCGCCTTTGTCTGGCTTGCACGATAGCCTTCTAACAGAAAACTACACCTCCAACTTTCACATTATCTGCAAATGTGATGCCTGTTAGGAAGCTATGACCTTCTTGGAGGTTTTGATAGGGGAAGCAAATGAAGATGCATTGGTGAGTGTCATGAAGTGAAAAACAGCTCCTTTCCTTGAGGAAAATCACATTAAATACTTTAGAAAACTCACCAAATGTGGTGCACATGTACGTCACTATCACTATGAACTACATTATAATGTGAGACTATAGTGCACCAATAAAAGTATAAATAAATAAAAAGAAGAGTTACTATGGACTCAAATGGATCTCCCTAGCCCCAAATTCATGTTCATGCTAAGGCCTTAACCTCTAATTTGGTATCTGGAGATGGCCTTTGGGAGATAATTAGACTTAGATGAGGTACCCATATGAGAAGAGACACCAGAAAGTTTGCTGTCTCTCTCTTTCTACCATGTGAGGACACAAAGAGAAGAGATTCATCTGTAAGCTAGAAAGAGAGCCTTCACCAGGTCCCAGTCAGGCTGGCACCCTGATCTTACACATCTACCCTCCAGAATTGTAAGAAAATAAATGTCTTTGCTTAATTCACCGTTATTTTTATGACATTTTAAGCTATCTAATACACAAGTAGAATACAAAGTTAGTGATTAGTAGAATTTGAGAGGTGTAAATAGACTTTTCATGATAGATTAATATAATATTTATAAGAATAAGAGAGGAAACACTTGGCATATATCACCTAACTGAAGAATTTTATCTCTGAAAACAAGGAGAAATATGATTGACATTTCAGAGAAGAGGTGTACATGAGGTGTGTTCAAGATTAAGAGACCTCCCTGTTTGAAGACAGAAGAAGTTAAATCAATCAACATCCTAAAACTGAATTTGATGGAGGGGGGTGATAGTGTTGCGTTGAGATTCAGAAAACAGTGACCACAGTATGGCACTTTGGCACAGAGTGCTTTGATCTAGAGGATGTTGGGAAGCCTCAGAAGCAGCCTCAGGTCCAAAGTCTTTCTGACCTGCTCCTGCCCGCCTGTCTCTCCCCTCTCTTTATTTCCTTAAGTCACAGAATTCCTCTTCCCCAAGAGAGGTCACAGAAGCTACAGTGGCTTTCCCCCAAAGCTATCAACCAAAGTTAAAATTCTCATTCAAGAGGGGACCTGACTCCCAGTTGAGAGGAAGAAATGCTACAATTGAGAGGCCAGGAAGAATCAGAACAGACATTTGGTTTGCTGTTTTTTTTTTTTTTTTAACTGGGTACTGGGGATTGAACCCAGGGGCATTTTACCTGTGAGATAAACCCCCAGCCTTTTTAATTTTTTTAAATTTTATTTTGAAACAAGGTCTCACTAGGTTTCTGAGGGTCTTGCTAAATTGCTAAGGCTCTCCTCAAAGCTGCTGTCCTCCTCTCTCACCCTCCCAAGTCCTGGGATTACAGGTGGACCACCACACACAGTTTGCTACTCTTACATCATACCCTTATTGTCAAATCACATTTATACAAGGCTGTCCCTGCTTCATTGTACCTAAGCACAAAATAGACATTTTCCTCTCTGCCTTTTGGCATTCATTCTGAAGCCTGCCTTGCCACATAAAACTATGATTACTAAATTTGTTATGCTTTTCTCTTGCTAACCTGTCTTTTGTATAGGGTATTAGCCATGGCCCTAATGATGGGAAGGAAAAGTATCATTCCTTTTTCCCCTTTCTGCCACTACAGTTGAAAGAGAGCAATTCATTGAAATGGAAGCCAATGATAGAATAAATCATGGAGATGTAATATTAGAACCGGATTGTTTAGAAAGTTAGCTATAAGGTGGTTTGGATGAAACATGTGGAATTCTATGTCTAATTTTACATAATGGAAATAATGTCAAAGGAAGTAGGGATTTCTCAGGGTGACAAAATATCATCAGAGGGTAGCATTGATATCAAAGGATTAATTGTTCATTTTTTAGTGCATGCCTTAAATTTTATGAGGCAAGAGGTAAAGAGAGTGAAGAAAAATTAGGAATCAGTAACACTGTTTTAAGTGGCTTCAATTTCATAAACATACACTACATAGCAGTTAATATTTAAGGACTCATATTTGTTTTCTGGTATATTACATTACAAAAATAAATCTCCATTCATTTTCTTCCCTTACAAGTACAACTAGGACAGGCTATTCATTGATGTACTTTTTTTAAGTTTTTTTCTTTTATTTTTTTTCATGAACCGAGCTGGATCATCTAAGCGCATTTCTATATTAGGCATAGAGCTTTGCTGCTGTTTTTAAACTAAGTTAAACATAAATAGGAGCTCTCCCCACTCCCATTGAAGTGCCACTCAGCTGAGTACCCACGCTTGCGAGGAGGTGGTTCTTTCTACAGATTCGTCATGCTGTTTTATACTTAGACATTTTTTCTCAGAAATGAGACTATTTAAATTTCCCATCCTATTTGTCTGACTGTAATTTTTTTTAACTTGTTGGCTTCCTCTTCCTCTAGGTGACCTGAGGTGATCTGTGTAAATGATGTGCTACTCTCTTGAAACAGAAAACCCCACAAAATCACACAAATCAAAAGAGTCAAATCTACATGCTCACTTTAAGAATACCTGTAAGTCAGGCATGGTGGTGCATGCCTGTAATCCCAGTATTTGGGAGGTTGAGATAGGAGGATTGCAGGTTTGAGGTCAGTCTCAGCAGCTTAGTGAAATCCTTAGCCACTTTGAGAGACCCTGTTTCAAAAATGAAAAGGAGTGGGGGTATTGCTAAGAGGTAGAATGCCCCTGGGTTTAATCCCCAGTGCCAAAAAAGAAAAGAAAAGAAAAAAAGAAAAGGAAAGGAAAGGAAACGAAAGGAAAGGAAAGGAAAGGAAAGGAAAGAAGGAAAAGGAAAGAACACTTGTAAAACTGCCCAGGCCTTCAAGGGTATGCTTATCTGAAAAGTCACCAAGTATCTAAAAGATGTCTCTTTAAAGAAGAAATGTGTGAGCTGGGCATGGTGGTGTATGCCTGTAATTCCAGTATTTGGGAAGCTAAGACAGGAGACTCTCAGGCTCAAGGACACCCTCCGCAATGAAGCAAGACTTCTAACAACCTAGCAAGACTCTATTTCAAATAAAAAAATTCAAAAGGGCTAGGGGTGTAGCGTGGAGGTAGAATGTCCCTGGGTTCAACTCCCAGTAACATAAACAAACAAACAAAATCTCAAATAAACTAATTAAAAATGAGCAATTCAACTGAGTAGACACTCTCAAAGGAAGAAATAAAACTGGCCAATAAAGTTATGAAAAAATGTTCAACATCACTAGCAATTAGAGAGATGCAAATCAAAACTACACTGAAATTCCACCTAACTCCAGTTAGAATGACAGTCATCAAGAATGCAAATTATAACAAATGCTGGAAAGGATGTGGGGAAATAGGAACTCTTATATGCTATTGATGGAAATTAAATTAGTACGACCACTACGGAGATCAGTATGGGGGTTCCCCAAAAATCTAGAAATTGAATCACCATATGACCCAGATATACTACTCCTTGGTATCATTCCAAAAGAATTAAAGTCAGAATACTATAGTGACACATGTATGAAAATGTTTATAGCAGCACAATTCACAGTAGCCAAATTATGGAACCAACCCAGGTGCCCATCAACAGATGAATGGACGAAGAACATTTGTTATATACACATAATGGAATTCTACTTAGCCATAAAGAAAAACATAATTATGTCATTTTCAGGAAAATGGATGGAACTAGAGAATATTATGCTGAGATTATCCAGTCTCAGAAAGTCATGTCTTGTATGTTTTCTCTCATATGTGGAAGTTAGAGAGAAAATAGGAAACATAATGGACTTTAAATAATGTGAAAAAAGACCTGTGGAGTAGGGGAAGGTGTTTGGGGAAGGGAATTATGGAGAAAAAGATTGAAGGAGGGAAGGAGGATTGAAGAAGGAAGCAGTTCAAATAATATTATGGCAGTATGTGAAGGTATTACTACTAATTTCACTAATACGAGTGAGGAGGGAGGATGGAGGAGTAGAGTGGGATATGGAGATAAATATACAAAGATTTGTGTGCATGTATATGTTTATCATATTGAATCTCACTATGATGTGTAATTGCAATGCACTAACAGAATATTTTTTTAAATAATAATAAATTGCTTCAGTAAGAAAACACATTCATTTGACCTAATAAGTAGAACTAAGAAGCTGGGTTATTCTTTCATTAATACACTGAGCCATAATCAATGAATTAGAAATCAACATACTTTCCTGAAATGCATGAAACTCCATGGCAAAAGTCCCCCATCATTTCTGAACTCATTTAACTTACTGAGAACATTTTTATATTCCTTAGTACTTAATATTCAAACAGTTAGTCTATAAACAACATGGGGGTTAGAAGCACTGATCCCATGCACAGTTGAAAATCCAATATAACTTTGCAAAAAAATATTTAAGGCCTATTAAGTGGCTTGAAGTTGACTTTTTTGAAAAACAATGTTATAAAGCTTTATTACAAATTAAAATGAAGTTTAAGAAATCTCAATTTGACCAGATATAAAATAATCTTAAAATCTTTAAATGTGTATTGAGAAAAAAACAGGTTTTTTAAAGAAGTATGTTGGTTGTTGCCAAAAAGAGACATCTTTAGGCAAAAAAAATAAAAGCCACTTGCTGCACAGATAATACAGATAGTACTAGTTATCTGGTCAATAGGCAAAACGTAGGTCCTTCTATTTTTCAGCTCAGATCTTTTGTTCATTTCTTACTGCTGGAATTCTATATTCATTTCGTCTTGGATGACCAGATGATGGTTAGATAGTAAGAAGATATTTACTCAGCCCTGTCCTGCTCAGCCTTGGAAAGGAATGAACTCTCAGCTGGAGGATCAGTTTCAGGATCAGATCTCCTTGCCAGATGGCGGTTCATGCTTGTCTGGGTGTCTGCATCAGTAACTGTAGTTGCAGCTATACCATTATTGCTACCTTGGGACTCATCTTCTTGATATTCTTTATTCCCTTCAATTCCATCCTCTCTAGACTCTCTTCAGCAGGGAGGGCCCCTGCAAAACCATGGTCTATAGCCCCAACTCATATTGTGTCTCACTGGTCTACCTTGTCCTCCCGCATCCTAGTTGTCAGCATCCTCTTTCAAAGCCCCTGCAGGGGAGGGCTGGGATACTGTGGTGGATGCCCCCATGCTCTCTGCATGTAGTAAGGTGAGAACCTTCACCTGAGGTGGGGCCAGTGTTGCTGGATCTGGCATTTGGAGAGTTTTCTGATCTCTCATTCTTCTTCGCACTCTTACTATTCTGGTAATTCTGCTGGTAATCATGTGGAGGACCCCTATGATATGCACAGCATCTATCGCAGCTTTGGTCTCCAGCATATTGACTGACTTGAGCAGACTGTAACACTGGCTGCCTCTGTATCCTCTTCTCTCTGAAGAACATCAAACCATAGTATGGAAGGTCTATACTGTGAAGGTGCATTCTGGGATTTTTCTTTATGGCCATCTGGTATATAAATATATCTTCTGTAGTGTCATTCCTGTTGATGAAACCATATTAATATTTCTCAAAATGAACTATTTTACTGTCCCCAAAACCTTCATCCTGATGACCTTCTTGTCCTTGTTGGGAGGCACAACCAGTGTGAGGCATCCTGAGTCCCCGCTCCCTGTATGGCTCTCTATGGTACTAGGTTTGGTGTAGGCCATGTTGAGGGTGGCTGGCTGCAGGCAGGTGCTGGGTCTCCCCGGGCAGCACAGGTTTGTGTTGATGATGACAGGAGCTGGCTGCAGCAACTTCTCCTCCTGGGTGTGATGGAAATGAGGCTGGCAGTGGCCAAGGGGCCACTCTGTGTTCTCTGGGGTCCCTTTTCTGCTCTTAATCGAACTCTGTCATTTTTCACTCCCTCAAAACAAATTATTGATAGCCTGCATAAACCTGATTAACACATAGTTTGTTTTGATTAGATATATTATTTAAGATGAAATTTTGCAAGAACCATGAGAGATCCCTCTCTAGATCACTAGAGAGAAGAACTGATCTCCTAGAGATGATTCGCATCATACCGTGTTTTAAATGGATACTCAGAACACTTGAACTCATCTTAATAGTCACAGGAGGTAGCTATGAGATTATTACAGAACAGAGTATTAGAAAAAGTTAGTTTTATTTAGTTATTTAATAATTGCCTGTTTACATTTCTCTGCACTAAGTGGTATAATGTACTCATATATAGTAAGAGTTTGTGTATGTAAATTTTGATTGCTCTTTTTATTTTATGTTAATAAATGATAAGGTAGACTATTATCTACATATATTTTATGCATGAGTGACATGACTTGCTTGATATTTCTAGACTACACAGTTGTCCAAATTGTCACAAATCTCAAGAAACAAAAACAAAAAATCCAAGTATAACTAGACTTTCACACTTCAAACTCATGCTGTTTAAGGGTCAACTTGTACTGATGATGTGAGGATTTTGATGCTAAGAAGAAAAGTACAAAATCTCAGAAAATTATCTGAAAGCTTTGTTTGTAAATTCGCTTACATGCAGAGTAAAGCTTGGTCTTCACATTTTTGCAGCTTAACTGAAATCATAACACTTCTGGTGACCTCATGTCCATTTAAAACATATTTAAACAGAGATTTTGGTCATCAGCCAAAATTAGGTGTCAGTGCTCTATAAACATCTTACAGAAGCAGTTTAAAAGAAAATAATCATGAAAGAATTGTTTTAATTTTAAAAAGTGACATGCAATTAAATATTTCCCAGGAATAGCATATCACTAAACTCCATGTGAACTGAGTGCTTTGTTGACTGCCATGTAAATTTTACGTCTAGATTTGTTTTATCTACTTTCTTTCCTCTGATAATTATGAAAGTCCTACAAAAAAATGCATGATAGGAATTCAATCACTCCAATAAATTTCAAAGGGCCACAGTGTGTTCATGGAAAAAGTTGGTCTCGTGTTAATTAAATTCTGCCCAAGAAATAATGAAGGTCACTCTCACATTATTATTTACTTCTTTGGATTTTACATGAAGTAGTAGTTAAGATTACAAATACATTTTTCTTCAGAAGCCATAATATTCTAGCCATTGATGTTACAATTGCTACTTTAGCAGAATTTATAATTGGACGGTTATGAAAACAGAAAGTACAGAAAGTAGTAGCATTCATTACCATTTTAATGTATTATATAGAATGAAAAAAATATTTTCCAAAGGTAAACAGGATTACTAATGCAAGTTATATTAGTAACATTCAATTAACTTACAAAATATTTAAAACTTTGTTGGTTTATTTTTGAATTTTCCAAAATCACATATATTTAACCATAGCTATCATTCTTTCTATGGAAGGCTCACATGTATAGATTATCAATTGGAAAAATAATCAAAACATTATACAATTGATTTATTAGTCAGCCCTCCAAATTAGCATCTGAAGAAAATCCATTTAAATGAATGTGTAGCTGGGCGTGGTGGCGCACACTTGTAATCCCAGTACTTTGGGAGGCAGAGACCGGAGGATCTGGGTTCACGGCCAACCTCAGCTCTCTCCCTGTCTCTCTCTCTCTCTCTCTCTCTCTCTCTCTGTCTCTACCTAGTGAGGCCCTCCGCAACTTTGTGAGACCTGGTTTCAAAATAAAGTATAAAAAATAGGGCCGGGGGTGTAGCGCGGAGGTAGAATGCCCCTGCGTTCAATCCCCGGTACCGCAAAAAAAAAAAAAAAAAGAATGTGTACATATACATATATATATACACATGTCATATGTATATATATACATATACATTCAAATGAATGATACATATACATACATGTATATACACATATATACAATCCTCTTTATATCTCTTTCTTCTACTTATTTTGTCTACTGATTTATATTGATGTTAACATCTCTGTAGTACAAAAAATTTACCATTTCTCTTTCACTTTAAACAACAAAACAATGTAAAATAGAACTCAAATGGAAACACAGTGTGTATTTTAAGGCATATATATATATATATATATATCTCAATACTCCACTGGTGTGACATATTTATTTATTTATTTATTTATTTATTTTTATTAGAGACAAAGAGGTTTATTTAGGAAAGTGGGGGATTCACGTTCAAGGGAAAATGCGGGCCATCTCAAGAGGGAGAGAGCGACTTTGTGGTCTTTACAGTTCCCTTTTATAGGAGAACCCCTCTGAGGGGGTAGTTAGGGGTGCATGGCAGGGATAGAAATCAGGATTTCCTTAGAATCCTCAGGTTCCTGACATCCTATCAATAGATGGTGGCTGGGTGGTACCTGATTTTGACCAAGTATAAGACCTTCCTTATGGATCCTTTGTATATTGAGCATCTCAGGAATTTCAGGTGGGGAGATGGATCATTATAATTAAAAGTGTGGGCTTACTGAGGATTTTTGCCTAAGAAACAACAGGCCCTATAGGGTGAAGATAAGGATTATGAAGTTTCTAGATTTTAAAACTATAGTTTCTCCTTCCTTTCTAGTTTGTCTCCTTTCTATTATCTTTATTTTTTCTATCCCACGACATCCCCTGCAGACTTGGATCTCTTAGTCTTAAGGGTTGATGAAGGGCAAAAGTCCATCCTTTAGCTTCTTCAACACTGATAAGGTGTGACATTTTAATGGGGTATTGCAAAAGCAGTCAGAGAGGTCAGTGTTTGGCTTGTTCATTTAACATGGGGATTATATCCCTGAATTAAAGTCCATTAGAATTTGACAAAGATGGCAAGAAACAAGTCACTTTCACACCAACATAGTGTTCCCAATACAAAACACATTGCCTCATGCTAACTCGTTATTGAGTGAACTGATAAAATAAATGAAATTCGTAAGAGAGTACCCAAAGAGGGTAATAGAAGCCTATACATTTTATAAAATTTACTATATACAATTACAATTCACCAATAAAAATGCAAATAAATAAATATTGAAAATAAGTTACCTTGATAAAATTTAAATATTTATACAATATAAGACTGCATAACCGAAAATGCGAAATATTTCTGTTTGTATAGAATTGAATTGATAAAAAAGTAACATTAATGTGTCATGTTGATCAAAATTTGACTACAAATTGTAGATGCCTTTGGTTAGTAAAGATTGTAAAGCAAGTAATTACTTAATGCATTAGATAACATAGGTTCCATTGGAGAAAGGGATAATGGACAGGATCTTTATAAGAAAAGTTTGCTGACTGAGGAGGTTTTGTTTTGTTTTGTTGGGTTTTTTTAGAATTTTATTGGTGCAGTGTAATTATACAACATAGTGAGATTAAAGTGATACATTCATATATGCACACAACACCTCTTGGTTCCCTCCTAAACCCATCCCGCTACATCCCTCCTCCCTCCCTGTACATACTAGTAGGGTTGCTAGTAATCCCTCATTTATGGACATATTATTTGAACTGTCTCCTTCCTCAAGCCTCCTTTCCCCCCCTTCCCTCCCCTGACCCCTCCCACTGTCCTACTGTCTCGCTTATTATCATGACATCCCTTGTCTTTCCTATTCTCCCAACAGCTTCCATACAGGAGAGGAGACATACAACCCTTGGCTTTCTCAGGCAGGGCTGATTTCACTTAGCATAACATGTTCCAGCTAAGTTCCATCCATCCATTTTCCTGTAAACGACACAATTTTGTTCTTCTTTATGGCTGGGTAAAACACCATAGTGCGTTTTACCATGCTAAATGAAGGCATGGGTTACTCTCCTTTGTGGATGTTAAAGTGACGGGGTGAGCAGCGGTTGTCACTAGGTATTCCAGCAAAGCTACAGAACAGACTGAGTCATAACAGCTTCTCAAGTTCTATAGACATTGCCAAAGAAAAACCCCACCAACAATAAGCAGATCTTCTATGTTATACATGATACATTACTGAAAAATTATAGAAAAAGGAAAAAACATGTAAAAGTCAAACACTGGATCCTTGTGCCATGAAGAGACTCCATTTTCAGAAAATTGAAATGCCGCATAAATTTTTAAGCTACACCTTGGCTCTCAGGTACACTTTAACTTTCAATGTTTTATATTTTCTACTTGGTTTAGTGCCTTTTCTTAATTGAATATAATTAATCCAGGAGATGAGTTTAAATTCAATGGGAATCTACTTAAACTTAAAAAAATAACTACTTAGATAGCCATACTGAATGTACTAAATTGATAAACTTTGCTTTTTATGACTGGTATCAACACTTTTTTAAAAAATTCCTCTTTTTACCTAATAATGCAGAGCTGATGTGATATAATCAAATAATCTTAGAAACACATTTGTTGGGCAAATGTGATAAAAATGGGGCAGCTTCTCCATGTGAAAACTCTAAATATTCATTATTTTCCTTGCGCATATAATAAAATAAATGTAATGAGCCAATATAAAATGGACAAAGGAGTTCACTTTGTCAATCTAAAGCAGAGGATCTTTGTTTCTGACCTTATGTATGGAAATAATTTTGAGTAAGGCAAATTTTTTTTTAGAAAATGGGTATAACATAAATGTTTCTTTGAGGAAAGTTTATGTTCGTACTGTGTGTTCAGTAACACATTAAATGTACAATAGTATAAATATTAAAACTCCTAGCAATGCTATGAATAGTTTCCACACTTAACAATGAAAACAATAAAGCACTATCTCTTGCATTAATAATTGGTGAGTTTTATAGCTGAACAGAATGAATAGTGCAAACTTAGCTGCTGCTTATATTCAGAAAACCAATGGTATTATAGATATCTTTTTTGGCAATAAGGCAAACATTAGACAGACATGTAACAAAATCTTATTCTCTACCACTTTCTGGAGAACAAAATGTAATCTGATACATTCAAAGATTAGGCTCAAATGGAGTCCTCTCTATGCTTGTATGCTACTTCCTCTGAGACAGGCTAAGCATTCAAGATAGACAGACAAAATGATCTAATGGTATTAGTAAACACAAAATCCATAAGGGAACTGAACTGTGGTGATAGTACACTTTAGCATGGAGAGGTTAAAAAAAATGTACTGCTATGACTTGGAGCTAGTATATTTCCTGGCTTTGGCCTATTAGGTTATCACATTCTCTACTTCAGCTTTTTGACTTAAAATGTTCACTCTAAGGCAATGTGAACCTACTGTGTGCATCTTATGGCTCAATCTATGGGCTGCCTTCCTGTGTAAAACATAAAAAATATTCTATGGGATTGTAACAGAAATTCAAGGTAAGAATTTTTCTTTTAATCTCTTGAGGTTATTTTTTTTGGGGGGGGCAAAATTTCTGTCCAGCATCAGAATGATAAACAAGCTGCCATTCTAAGACATATTCCTTCAATTATCTGGACTAAGCATCTCATCTACACATAAATACTCTTTTCAGGTAAAATTGTATGCTCTGGGTTAATTAATGTTGTATTTTTTTAAGTGAGAGACCTAGGATAAACATAAAATTAAGAGCATTACAAAATTACAAACTTACATCGGCCAAACAATTGCCCAATAAAAGTCTAAATTTATTAAGTATCTTTTTATTTCACTTACTAAAGATAATGTATAAAATAATCAAAGTAAGTATGTTTCTGTACATTTGGGAGAAAAAACATTTCAAATGTTTCTTTTTAGAAATGAGAGGGAAATTAAGCATTTAAAACCATTCAGACTTTGTAAAATGTCCTCACATTCAGAAGGGAAATAACACATGCTAAAAAATAAAGTCATTGTGATGCTACGCAATGCATAAAATGAAAAATGCCAGCATACCCAGCATTGGCCATCTTTAATTCTAAAATCGACTGCAATCAATATGCTGAAACTGGAGAGTGCTATCATGTAAAACCCACTTTAGCTATTCCAGCCAGTTCAGTCCTTCATCAGACTATTACAGGAGCTTATTCTTTTAAAAATAATCTCATGATGTCAAAAAAATAACCATAATGGCCATGCCGACATCTGTTCTTGCTTCCTTTTCTCAGGCATTTCCCTTCCCCCAGGCTTTTTCCTGGATTCATCCAATTTTCTTCTTTCCTCGCCAGCATTTCTGTGCCACTTTTTCTCACCACTCCATATGCTTAGGAAGTCTTCCAGATTACACTCTTCAAACGATTGCCGCCTCTCCTTATACCCCCAAAAGCAACCTGCTCAAGCATTCCAACTACGACCTTTTACAAATCTCTATTTCTCCTCTATTTATTTTAAAAATGTCTTATTTATTTTTATCCCCTCAGGGTCATCAAACTTAAGATCATTTATTTATTATTAATCAATTGCAGAAGTTTCCATAATTTATTTATTATATTGCTTATGAATGAAGGATTATTTAAATCCTAGCATCTCATTATGCCCTAATAACATGGTAAAGGTAAAAACATTAATTTATTAATAGAGTGAGTTCTGACTATTTTTAATGTCAGCTATAGTTGTTACGGTAAAGAGAAGACAAAATCTATGAAAATAGATGTAAATTTTTATCCAAAACATTACATACACACATACACACACACACACACACGTACCAAATTATCAATTACCAGCAGAAGCCAGGAATTCAAGGTCAAAGAGTAATTTCCACTTTTAAGAATTGAATTTAGATCACCTATATCCTCTTGGAATTATCATCATTTAATTTATGTCATGAATGAAAAACTAGTTGAATTATATGCTATATTTTTAAAAACTGTGCATCATATATTCACACAGTACTTCTTACTTCTTGACATGGGGATTAGGGACTTTAAATAAGAGAAGGCCTACTTCTCATGTCTGAACTCAATACACATGCTCTTGGGCAAGTCCTTGGGCTTTCTGAGCTTTGGTTTTCTCATTTGGCAAATAGGAATATTTAAGATTGCCCTGACTATCCCACTTGTTGCTTGCATTGTTTCAAGTATCAAGTGGATAACATAAAAATGTTTTGATAGCAAGTGAAAAAACTAATTTAAATAAATTAAAAATATAAGTGACATAGCACAAAGTGTGAGCAATAAAAACAGTTCCAAACTTTAAAACAGCCAAAAAGTCAATTACAAGTGTTTTCATCAATTCTTCAGTATAGTACTCTCTATAGAGGCTACGATGATAAACACTCAGTGGGAACTGGCAATAATGAGGGCTTTCTTAGGAAAACAGTATTGTTCATTAGGAAATACTAAGACATGTTTCCTAGAAAGAGTAGAAACAAACAAATAAAGCGGTTTATCAAAGAGTCGTATAGAGAGATCAAAATATTTCTTAAATTTCTGTTTGCTCTAAATTTCTATGAGTCTATAATTTGAAGATGACTTTTTTAAAGCTGCCTTCATGGTGTGGTGAAAAGTATTCGCAGTAATTTTAGTGTCTTTTGCTTCAAGGTCATGAGGGCAGGACAGTGTTCATAGAAGCACTAGCACAGTCAGTAGAATGCTCAGAAACAAACTCCACAGTTAAGAGGTGAAAGAATGAGACAAAGTGAGAACAAGGGAGAAAACTGGCAACGTCTTCTGTACAGAGTTGTTAAGCTGTATAGAATCAGGAAATGTGAACTGATAAAATGGAGTGGCATGAAGCCAAAAGATTAACTGAAAGTGGCCTCTTCCCTGACACCCAAATGCATGAACACATAAACATCCCAAATGCAAACGTCAATGCCGAAAGTCAACACCAATTGGAGAGAAATGGAACAAGGGGGAAGGACCACACCATGATAGTGCCTGACAGGACAACAGAAAAGGGAGGCTTAAAGTCTCGGGTAATCCAGACTCTATCAAAGATGAGATGTTCCAAGTTGAATTGGAAAAAATAATCAACTAAGATATTAGCATGTATCTAAATTCTCATAATGACAAAGAAAACAAATAATTCCTTAGTCATATATGTGTGTGTTTATTAAGTGATAGGTACAATTATTTGTAGTGATAACCAAATTAATTTAGTTGTTTAGAGCAATACTGCCCAATATTATTGCTATTTACCACATATGGCTATTCAAATGCAAACTATAAAAATTAAAAGTTTAAAACTGGTTCCGCAATTACACTAATCACATTTTAAATGGTCAAAACAAAACAAAACACACATGTGGTTGTTATATCGGTCCACATAGATACTGAACCTTCTCATCAATGCAGAAATTTCTTTAGGGTGATGCTCCTTCAATTTAATACAGTTTTCCCCAATATTGAGACATATCTGCATATTTCGAAGATGGCAAAATTATACAGAAGCCCAATCCATAACTATAACACTAAATATGATATAAAAACAAAGACTACAAATACGAAAATAGGCAACACTTTCCAAAATGAATGTTAAATACAAGTCTTAGAATAAAATAAAACTAAACATTTTTTACATCAAAAGTTTAGTTTGATCATTTTATTTTTTATCTATTAAGCCCAATTATAGCAATTCCCATTTACAGGATAATTAGAGCACTTGGAGTAGGTCAGATGTCCCTTCACTGTATTGTGGAACATACTGCTATTTTTAGACCGATGTTATTTAATTGTCCCTGTTTACCAGTTTGTAGCTCTGGTTTCTAGCGTGCACTCAGAACATGCTTGTGGACTGAAGGAGCCTCTCTTCCAGTTCTAACAGAAGATCATTCAGCATCTGCTTCAACACTTACATTGGCAAGAGATTTACCACCTCATAAGGGAAAGCATTCCATTTTTAACAGTTCAGTTGAGAAAGAAGTTATTTCATTACAGAAAATCCAAATTTACCTGCTTATATAACTTCCATTAATCTTATATTTAGTCAGATAAAGTTGAAAAGAAGTTTATTTCTTTTTCCATGCAAAGCCTTTGACATCCTTGCAGGTAGCTGTAATACTTAACCTATTTACTGTCCTTATGTGGCTTCATTTTCAGACACTTCTTTGTCCTCTTCTAAGGCAATGTCCCAAAACATTACATTATCTTTCAGCTGTTCTGATCCTTGCAAAGAACTATGGGAATTACCCCCAATGGCTTTGTACAGTATACTTCTATTAATAATGCCCAAGATTCCATTAGCTTTTCTTGGCATTCTCATCACGGGATGACTCATAGTCCACTTAAATCAACTAAGAGTTCCTGGTCTTTAAGATGAGATGTTGTCAAATCATGACTCCTTCGTCCTTGGTTCATTTAGTCGGTTTCTTGGATCTTAGTGGAAGGCTTCATTTCATGTTGATGGCTTAGGTATATTGTTTCCATCACTCAAGATTTTCTCAACTCTGATTCTGTCAATCATCTCATACATAAGCTATCAACTCAACTTTGTGTTACATGCAAATACGATAAGTATATCTACATCAAAATCATTGATTAAAAACAGTTCAAGGACAAATGCCCATACATAACACCAGAAACATCCTTCTAAGATGATTCTCACACATAACCATTTTGACAAGTTATTGTACTTTAGAAACCATAAATGTATGAGCCATGACACTTAACAACCAGTCTTATATATTATCCCTTTTCAGAGAGAAAATAACCTGCAAATGTGAATGACTTAATACCACTTAAGTAGATACTGTCACAGCTAGATTTCCAACTGGTACCTTCTTACTCCAAAGACTGCCTGTTACCACATGACACAAGTACAGCAGGAGCTCCTTAGCTCTAACACTTGAAATATACTTACCTATTCTGTTCCTTGACATATGATAAATACCGTCAAAAGCCCTACTGACAATGCTAATTTATTTCTATAGCATTCCAGTAAACTGTCAATCAATGTTTTTCAAAATTAAAAATAAACTTTGTTTGGGACTCTTGCTATTATGAATTAGTGATTCCATTTTTTCCCTACGTGTTTGCAACACACCTAAGTTTTAATTCCATACTTTGTTATGAAGCAGTGTCAAGTCCATTTATCTGCATTTTTTCATCTATCATTTAACCCTTTTTTGAAATTCAGATCTCATCAAAAAAGGTGAATTCTAGGTACATTCCTCCCTTTTTCTTTTCTGCAGTTAATAAATACATGCTAAAAGAAGAGGAAATGGAAAAGGCAAACCTGCCTTGGATATTCTTCTAAATGGAAACTAGAGTATCTCACACCTAGGGAAGTTGTTCTGGATTGATGCTTCTTAAAACTCTGATTTGACATTCAAGAAAATCTAGATGCATATCACTAGACCTTGTGTGATGATTATTGCTCTCACATAATTTTCACCAAAGAAGAACCTTAAAAATAATTTGTTGAAATGTGTAGTATTCTGTCGTCTCACATGCATTCTGAAAATACCAATCATGTGAGTCATTTCTTTGGCAGCCCTTAAATAAAAATTAAGGAATTAAAAAGAAAACAGAAAGTCTTAGCCCCACTTCTCACACTCAGCCAGATTTCTTCTGAGTTCTCACTCTGGGCCCCTCTCAGCTCACAAGACTGTTTCTAACATTTCCAGAGGGCGAGAGGTCTGTGCCAGGCAGTGAGGTTTATGTTATTCCCCAACCCACTTTTCTTCCCCTTTATTATTACAGGTCTTTAAGAGCATCTGTTTATTTTAAAAGAATAAAATGAAACTAAAAGCTGACCTGTACTGGCTCCTCATGTCTAGCCTGTAATGATCAATGTCAGAATTGCTGCCTACTCAGTCTAATTGTTAGACCATCTTATCTATGCAGATCACTGTGCAACTGTGTCAGTCAGAGATATTGATCAAAGGGGGCTGAGCTGTCTAGATCTGCATCCCCACATGAGCTCAGCTTTCTCATCACAGAACTGCATATTGGAAGCATATTTGGACAAATTGTATGTGTGTTTTTAGACTCTTCTGCCTTTTAAATGGCAGTATAACACTGCGGAATTGTCATCTTACACTCTGTAGCATGATTCACTGTTCACCAGTGCCAAGAATTGCCAGGATACTCTCATAGATTTACAATAATGTATATCACAAAAGGATACAGGATTGTGTTATTCATATGTGTAATCACCCATGGACCGACTAGAAATAACAGTGGTCTTATTATGCAAACAGCAGTCCATAATATGCAAATGAATATAAACAAAACCAAACACAAACCTCCAGAATAATGTTTACTGATGTGTCCTTAAAAATCCCTTTCATAAAACCACATTTTTCCTGTCTTCTCAAAAACATTAAATAAGATCAAGGATGAATGCATGGGAAAGTTTATGCCTTCTCTCTTGCATTTTTGAAAAGGAACTGCAATATAATCTTATTCTGATTATTTGATTTATATTCTCCCAAGGCCATTACTGCCTCCTGGCATCATTATATGCTTGTGTAAGGTTTATATGGTGTCTCTTTTAATTGCTTAAACTAATCTATTCAATGACTGCAAATCTAATGTGTGCTGGAATAGGCAGCCCATAAATTCCATCCTTCAGATGTGTCCTTGAACATGTGTTTGTCCTGATGAAGAGCAGGAACAAAACAAGAATAATAAAATGAGAGAAAGTATTTTCAAATAATTCATCCAAAAAACCTGAGAAGCCCAGAATATATTAGTTAAAAGGAATAACACTAAACAGCTCCTTGCTCTGCCACATTTTCATGAGGAATCATTCTACTTTATATTAGAGTTAAGACGCCAAGCTATTGGTAAATAGTGGTGTGCTATACCAAAAGATAAAACTAGATCATTATGATCTGAATGCAATTCACATTATTATAAATTTGTTTTAGGTATATTACCTCTACTTAATACATGGAAATTAAGTTGGGTTATTTATGGCCTAATCTTATGTATGTTACTCCACACTGATTACAGAGAACTACACCTGAATGTATTATTAGTACAAACACACATATACACACAACACACACACACCACCACCACTACCACCACCACCACCACAATGCAAGAAATCAAATTATTTATACAAGGTAATTGATCTCATTCTTTGAAATAGTCACTAAAATATACTAAAACCTGGATTCTCTTCTGTACTAAACAGATTAAACATATTTTTTACCAAACATGTAAGTATCTCCACAGACACAAATAGTGGCAGAAGGAGGATGAAAGACAATTATCATAAAATCCAGAGAGAAATAATAATTATTTTAAAAGTATTTTATCTGTGTATAGTACCTATGTTTTGTGGATTTTTCTTTACTGTGCAGTTTAACCTAAGTGTTGAATCCTGAAAAAGTACATGGGCTAATTCATGTAAATTCTATGACTTTAGTCATTGCTCTCCCTAAGAAATGAATGATTTCTCTATCCTCACTAACCCTTTTCATAATACTATTTTTTTTTTTTTGGTAGTAGGGATTGATCCCAGGTGCATTTTACATCTAAGTACATCTGAGTTAAACTTCCAGTATTTTTTTAATTTTCTTTTTTGATTCAGGGTCTCGCTAAGTTGCTGAGGCTGGCCTTGAACCGTGATCCTCCTGTTTCAACCTCCCAAGTACTGAGATTAAAGGAATTCACCACCACATCCAGATCCCCAAATACTTCCTAATCTGTAAGACTTCTTAATTCATTTTTCTCAAACCACTAGAACACAGTTTATGATATGTCCTAAAAAAAACTGATTTGTAGCTTTGTTGTTCAGAATTATGGCAGCTTTCAAAAATATCCAACTGAAATCCCAGTTCAGAATCGCCCTTATTTTTCACAAGAATGTTTTGACACAGTTCTAATCTTCATTACATTGATGGAGAAACTCTGAAATTGGTTTTGGCAACTAGCTTATCTCAAGACCAACTTGAGTCATTGTTGATTCTGATAGATACTTGGGCTCTGTGCCTCACACCAGTTGATTGTCCTGCAATTCTTCTTTTAAAGTAGTAAAATAAGACAAAGAGATAAAGCTAAGGGTGAAGACTAGTCACTGCATTTCTTTGCCTATGCTGTGTATATAAAAGCTTCAGAGATTTTCTTACCCTTTTTTTTATTTAGTATATTCATCTTCTTTCCAATCAACACTCAACAGTATGTAGCCATACTTTAAAATTACTACCTTGCTTCCTTGTTCACTGAATTGTGGGATCACTGTTCACTGAATTGTGGGATCACTGGGGGATTTAACCCTCTTTTTTTTTTTTTTTTTTTTC
>PVJS01025944.1:0-27427 GCA_004027185.1 Glis glis
CAGCCTCAGCTCTCACTCTCTCTCTCTCTCTCTCTCTCTCTCTCTCTCCTTAGTGAGGCCCTCCACAACCTCGTGAGACCCAGTTTCAAAATAAAGCATAAAAAATAGGGCTGGGGGCATAGCGCGGAGGTAGAATGCCTCTGCGTTCAATCCCCGGTACCGCCAAAAAAGAAAAAAAAATCTAGCAATTTATGTGTGAGACTTCCTCACTGAAAACTATAGTGTTGCTAAAAGAGGTCTCACTCAAGTAGATGGGAGAATATACCATATTCATTGACTGAAAGTCTCACTGTCTTAAATGCATTAGTTTCTCCCCAATTTATATATTCAACACAATCAAAATCAACCCCAGAAAGATTTTAGGGAAGATTTTAGACAAATTGTTTCCAAAAATTTTATGAAAATGAAAAAGGATAAAAAGAGCCAAGACAATTCTTCTTGGAGATCAACCCCACTGGGGGGTTTACAATATTCACTAACATGACCTGTTATAAAACTGTAGTAATTAAGACAGTGTGGACTGGTAAAAGAAAAAACTAAACAATCGAATAGAAGAGAGTCCAGACACAGACAAAAACATACACAATCACCTGATGTAGGACAGAGGACATTTCATTTCACTAGGAGGAAAAAAAAGATGCTCTCATCAGTAAATGTTGTTGAGTCATTTGGATAGCCATAATTTTAAAAATGCAACTTAATCTCTACTTCACACCATACTCAAAAAACTTGTAGGGATGGATTCCACACTTAAATGTGAATGGTCCACAATAGAGCACTTAGGAGAAAAAATGGAATGCCTTTGCAGACTTGGATGAAGCAAAAGCTTCTTAAACAGAACACAAAAAAGAATAGGTATAAAGGAGGAAATTATATGCAGACCATATTAAGATTAAGAAGTTCACCTTATGCTTTACCAATCCATCTACATCCCATCAATGAATGAAAATAAATCTATAGATTGGGAGAAATTATTTGAAATATGTAATATCTGACAGGATTTATATGCAGACTATCAAAAGGAACACTACATTACAAATAAGAAATCAGATGATCCAAATAAAATGGTAAAAATAGCCAGGCGTGGTGGCGCACGCTTGTAATCCCAGTACTTTGGGAAGCAGAGACCGGAGGATCCGGGTTCGCGGCCAGCTTCAGCTTGTGCATGCATGCGCAGGCGCACGTGCACTCTCTCTCTCTCTCTCTCTCTCTCTCTCTCTCTCTCTCCTTAGTGAGGCCCTCCGCAGCTTCGTGAGACCCAGTCTCAAAATAAAGTATAAAAAATAGGGCTGGGGGCGTAGCGCGGAGGTAGAACGCCCCTGGGTTCAATCCCCAGTACCGCAAAAAAAAAAAAATAAATAAAAAATAAATAAATAAATAAAATGGTCAAAATAACTGAACAGAGTTCAAAATGGTCACTATTCATACTAAAATGTGCTGGACTCCATTAATCATCAAGAGAATATATATTATAATTATAATACTTATTCACCAGAATGACCGTAATAAAAAAGAGAAAAAAGTATTAAGTGTTGGCAAAGATTTAGAGCAACTAGAACTCTAATATACTGTTGGTGAGACTATAAATTGACATCATTTTCATTTCCTAAGACTATTTGGCAGTATTATCTAAAACTGAACAAATGTATGATCTGGCAATTGATTTACCCAACATAAAAAAATCATGCGTTCATTTATTAAAAGATATACAAGAAACTGGGTATGACGGTGCATGCCTGTAATCCAAGTACTTGGAAGACTGAGACAGGAGGATCACAGGTTTGAGGACAGCCTCAGCAAGTAGCAAGACTCTCAGCAACCTAGCAATACCCTGTTTCATTAACAAAAACTTTTAAAAATTGGGCTGGTGGTGTAGCTTGGAGGTAGAATGCCCTTGAGTTCAATGCCCAGTACCAAACACAAAAATGTTAATAGATATTGATAGTTGCACTGTTTGTAATGGTCCTAAACTTGAAACTATCCGCATGCCCATTAACAGATGAAAGCATAAATAGATAAACCAATTGTGATGCACCTAATCATGAAATACTATATAGCTACAAAAATGGAGGTGCTATAATTATTCATGTACAATAAGAATGACTCTTAAACTTAATATTAACCAAAGGAAGCCAAACACACATGAGTATATTTGGTACTATTTGTATTAACACATGGTTCTAGGGTATTAATTTCTATATATCTGTATATTTATGATACATACACTTTTATTTATGTTTATAATGCCTCAACAAAAATTTCAATAGATAGGTAATGTGACCCTAAGGAAATTCCAAAGGACATCACCAATTAGGAGTTGGTGATACCATGTTACCAAAATCATCCTCCCCTCTCTCCTCCCTCCCTCCCTCCCTCCCTCCCTTCCTTCCTTCCTTCCTTCCTTCCTTCTTTCCTTTTCTTCCCTTCCTTTCTCTCTTTTTCTCTGTAAAAATAACCATTTATCAATTTAACTTTCTAAAATCCATTTGATAGAACTTAATTAAACAAGTAATATTCTTATGTAGGGTGAAAATAGGGGTCTAATTTTATTCTTCTACATATGGGTATCCAGGTGTTCATCAACAGACGAACAGATTAAAATGTGGTATATATACTCAAGAGGATTTTATTCATCCATAAAGAAGAACAAAATTATGTCCTTCACAGGAAAATAAATGGATCCTGAGAATATTATACTAAGTGAGATTAGACAGTTTTAGAAAGGCAAGTATCTTGTGTTTTCCCGCATAAGCAGCTAGAGAGAAAATAAGAAAAAAATGAGGAGAGAGCTACCTGTGGAATAGTGGAAGGGGATTAGGTGAGGGAGGTGGGGAGAGGAAAAATGATGATCAAGGAAGGAGACAGTTCAAATAGTACTTTGTCCATATATGAAGGTATCGCTACCTATCTCACTAACATGTATAGGGAGGTGGCGGGGAGCAGGGTGGTGTCTGGAGGGGAACGTACCAAGTGCTGTGTGATGTATATTTGTATCACTTTGAACCTCACTATGAGGCATAATTGCAATGCACCAACAAAAGTAGAAAAAAATCACTGGACTATACACACACACACACACACACACACACACACGACCCAAATAATATTCTAAGGAAAACAGCTGCAGAGGAATAAAAAGTAAAATGTTTTCCTCTAAAAGTTCTTAGATAAGCCAAGAAGGAGCACACAGCGTGTTGGAATGGACAGACCTTGTGTGGCATGAGGTATTACTACATGGAAGCAACAAAGATAAAACTGGTTTGGGTTGTGTTATGGTTTGGATATAGACCGTCCCACAAAGTCTCATGTGCCCAGAGGTGGGGCTTTGGGGGAAGTGGTTGGATCACGTGGGCTCTGGCCGCATCAGTGGATTAACCCACTGATGGCCGACTGGAGGACTGGGAGGTGGGACATAGAGGAGGCAGGTCACTGGTGTGCCTTGGAAGGGTCTGACTTTTCTTCTTCTTCTTCTTCTTCTTCTTCTTCTTCTTCTTCTTCTCCTTCTCCTTCTCCTCCTCCTCCTCCTCCTCCTCCTCCTCCTCCTCCTCCTCCTTTTTCTTCTTCTTCCTCTCTCTCTCTCTCTCTCTCTCTCTCTCTCCCCCCCTTGTCTCCCTCCCTCCCCTCCTGAAACCGTGAGTCGAAATAAACCTGCTATTTTTGTCACAGGAATGAAAAGCTGACTAACCAGGTTGGCATTAGAATGTTTGGAACAGATAATTTGATTCTGCTGTAACAACAACAAACTCTAGATATCATTTTACTTGAGGGCCACCCATTCTGCTTTGCATAAAAATAATAGGTAATATATGAATTTTTCATTGGCAAAGGGTGAAAAAGTTTCTGCACAAGCAATTCTAAACAAAAGTGACCTCAGAAACCAGAAATTAGTTATTAATTTATTCCAATTAATTACTCCAAGAGAAGGGGTAGCCGTTCTCTGTGACGACTCAACCATTTTTTTAGGGAAAGAAAGATACAATTATCCTACGTTTACACTTTTTACATAGCCTATGTATGTGGATTATCATGCAACATTTCTTCTAACAGTAAATAAAAAATTAGCGCATTTCCGAAAGTGGTGGGGACATAATGGAGCGTGGGCTCCACCTAGTGGTTAACATTGGTAAAACGCAAGTATAGATCCAGAAGCAGAGATTCCATATGTGGGTTCCTTTTTTTTTTTTTTGTACTGGGAATTAAACCCAAGGCCATTCTACCTCCAAGCTACACCTCCAGCCTTTTTAAATTTATTTTTACGTTGAAATAGGGTCTCACTAAATTGCTGAGGCTGACCTTGAACCTGTGATCCTTCTGTCTCAAACTCCTAAGTACTGGGATTACAGGCTTGCGCCACCCCGCCCAGCTTCATGTGTCGTTCTGATGTGACGTTTTTAGAGACAGGGAGTACTGTTCCATTACTGAAATATGCTTATCCCTGTCTACTAGTTCATCTTTAAAATATGTATAATGTTACTGGGGATTTTCTTTTGTCCTGACCTTATATGCATTTGTTTTATCCTTGGAACAAATCTTAAACATTCTCATTGTTTCTAGTATGACTTTTTTATATACTCCTTTTATCAGTGCATTATAATTATACATCATATTAAAGTTCAAAATGATTCCTGCACCAAGTTCTTGGTTCCCTTCAGCATCCCACCCCTTCCCCCTTCCTCGCTCCCACACATGATAGTGAGCTTGGTAGTGATACCGTCATATATGTACATAGCGTTATTTGAACCGTTCCTCCATCAATTCTCCTTTCCCCCTCCCCGCTTCCCTCCCCCAGTCCCCTTCCACCCTTCTGCTGGTCTCTCTCCTCATTATCTGAAGTCCCTTTTGTTTCCTATTTTCTCTCTAGCTTCCACATAGGAGAGAAAACATGCAGCCCTTGCCTTTCTGAGACTGGCTGATCTCACTTAGCATACTGTTCTCTAGTTCCACCCATGCTCCTGCAAATGACAGAACGGTGCTCTTCTTTATGGCTGAGTAAAATCCATTGTGTGTATCGACTTCTATGCAGAAAATATCCAAATCCTAATGCTCACCCTGCGCCTGGAGTGCGTCTCAGGCATGCGGCTCCCTTTTTTTTTTTCTTTTCGGTACCGGGGATTGAACGCAGGGGCGTTCTACCTCTGCACTACGCCCCCGGCCCTATTTTTTATACTTTATTTTGAAACCGGGTCTCACAAAGTTGCAGAGGGCCTCACTAAGGAGAGAGAGAGAGAGAGAGAGAGAGAGAGAGAGAGAGAGCTGAGGCTGGCTGCGAACCCGGATCCTCCGGTCTCCGCCTCCCAAAGTACTGGGATTGCAAGCGTGCACCACCACGCCCGGTCATGCAGCGCCCTTTGGATCCATCACTTGGACGTCCAACTCCACACTTCTGACGTCGAGTCTCATCTTCACCACAAACCTGTATCCTCAGCTGCAATACTCTTCCATCTGGGGGACCGTAGTTCACAACAACCTTTTATATACTTTATGAATAACTAGAAGATAAACGCTTGAAGGCTCCAAACACAGAATGATAAGTCGCTGAAGACATTGCTTTGATTTGATCATTACACATGCATTTATGTATTGAACTATCACATGGTACCTCGCAAATATGTCTAATTATTGTGAGTTAATCGAAAAAATTTTTTGAAAATGTATTTTAAGAACATGGAATGTTAACTAATCTGATTTGCTCGTTACACACTTATAACAAGTTGTCACATGGAACCTCATAAATTTGTACAATTAAATAGTAATTTTTAAAATAAAATATAAAATAGCAGTAATATAGTAATATACCTACACTAAAATAATGTAATAACAGATTTTTTATTTTTAAAAGATGAAACAAGAAACCCCAATCACTATTAACCTTTTGACGCATTTTCTTCAAATATTTTTTTAAAAATAATTTTTTCTGTGTGTGTGTGGTACTGAAAATTGAACTCAGGGGTGTTCTAACACTAAGCTACACCCCCAGCTTGTTTTATTTTTTATTTTGAAACAGGGTCTAAGTTACACACTGTTTTGGCCTCCCAAAATCTGGGATTACAGGCATTACACCCAGATAAAATTTATTTCTGCACTACATAAATATTCTCCTGCTATGTAGGCTCGACACTTTGTACCACATACTTTTTTCTTCTTCCAATAGGCCCCATCTCAGTTCAGAAATGTGTGTGTGTGTGTGTGTGTGTGTGTGTGTGTGTGTGTGTGTATGTTGCTAGGGATTGAACCCAGGGGTGTTCTACCTCTGAGCTACACCCCCCAGCCCTATTTTTTTAAATTTTGAAACAGAGTCTCACTAAGTTGCTGAGTACTTGCTAAATTGCTGAGGCTAGCCTCTGACCTATGATCCTCCTGTCTCAGTCTCCTGAGTACTGGGATTACAGGAGTGCACCACCACAACTGGACAGAACTTCGTTCTTTATTATTAGATCTGTATCGTAATTGATTCTCCTTGACCTTTAAATACGCTTCAGCCACAATCAGGCTCACAGAACAGTTATTATTCTCCATAAAAGGCCACTCCTATCAACATCTTCTCCCTAACTCTCAATGATAACCCGTTTTAAATACTTGCTCTCTGCCAGGCATTGTGTTCATTGTTTTAGATGTATTGACTGTGATCTTCACAAAACTTCGGCCACAAGAGCATGCTCCGTTTGTGGGGAGGGGGCTGGAAGGATTAGGTTCAGAAAGTCCGAGCAGCGTGGATGGCTACATAGGAAATGAGCCACAGAACCAAGATTAAAACTCGTGTCTCATGTGGGGCTTATTATCAATTCTGGGTTTGATTTAAGTGCACCAGAGTACTTTCTTCTTCACGTGGCAAATTCACACTTTGTTATCTTAGTATCTGAGGCGCTCTAGGACATAGCTCCCGCCTCCCTTTCAAGCCTGAACTTGTACCATCTTCAGGGCAAACTGTTGGCTTCACTCTCTCCAGTCTGTTCACTGCTTCTATACCTACCATATGTAGTCTTACCTCTGAACCTTCTCATATCTTGTGCCCTACCTGAAGTCAATATCACCCCATTTCTTCTCTTACTTGTCCCCCAGTAAACAGTTTTATTCTCTCCCTATGTTTGACTGCTTTAAGATTGCACATATAAATGAGAGAGTGCGAGAGTGCAATATTCTTTTCAATGTTTGGCCTATTTTGTTTATCATAAAGTCCTTCAGATTCATTGATGTTATGGCAAATGGCAGAATGTTCTTTTTGTGAAGGCTCAAAAATATTTCATTATTGTTATATATTATATATGACTTGTACAGCTGTATATCACCCCTTCTTTGTCCATTGTTGGACACCTAGGCTGTCTCCACACATTAGCTATTTTGAATAGTGCTGCAATGATGTGGAAGCAGAGACATATTTATAAGCTGGTGGTTTTATTTCCTTTGGGTATGCGCTCATAAGAAGGGTTTCTGGTTTTATGGTAATTCTATTTTCAATTTTCTTTAGCAGTGTCCATACTGTTTTCCATCATGGCTGCAACAATGTACATTCCTACCCAATAATGGGTCATTTTAATCTGGAAGAACTCTATCTTTATGGCATAAAGGATTTTATTAGATTACATAGAAAAAATACAAGAAGGAGATGGCATTATATCTTGTACAGATCAAATGTGTTTGAATATGCTTTGTTAAATACGTTGTGTAAGTAGAAATCATTGTACTGAGTCATAAGGAAGGAAATGTGGCTTGGTCAGCACAACAGATCAATGATAACACGATAGTTGGGACTATGGGCACGGTAAATAGAAAGTGATCATTTACTTAATGTCTGCTTGAAGGAGAGGGGAAAAGTGGAGTAGGATTTGTGCAGTGGACAGTGATGAAGACAGTATGGGAAAAATCGGTTCATAAAATGTTAAAAATTCTAGTCGATCGGGTGGTGCCCTTTTATTGTTTCCACTGTCTTTGAAATCCACTTTTCCTTCTCTGTCATAGCTCTGTTATATAAAAAGGAAGTTTGGCTTGGGAAAAGGCAGAGCTGGTAACTTTCAGAACTTCACTGAGGTTGTCTGCAGTTGTGACAGCCTGCTATGGAAAGAAGGCCCATGAGGCCGCTTGTGCGGAAGGTCTAGGAGACTCTGTTTAAATTAGACCATTGAACACCCAGAGGAATGAAGTTACGTGGATTTAAGGGTAAGAATAAAAGGCCAGTGACTCTTATTTCAACAAGATTAAAAAAAAGGCAATTACTAAACTTGGATCATGTTCCTTCAACTAGCACAAGATTTATCAAATAGGATTAGATTTCTTTCCTTTCTGGCCCCTTAACTATAATCAGGCAGCATTATTCAAGCATACTGCATTTGAAATTTTGCATACTTACTAAAATTTATTTGTGACTGTACTTACGGCACTTTCAAAATCATTCACAGTCATACATAGAGCTACAAAAAAAAAGTCATTTGCTATGTACTTTCCCAGCTGAGGTTGACCCCAACGCTGCTCTACCCTTTGTCTACTTGTTACAGCTCTCATAATGTAAGCAAGTATCCTTTTCATGACCCATTTAGCACCATATGTTTGCATTTTCATGCTTTTTGTTAATGATTTTCCTACTAAAATGGCTCCCACGTGTAGAGCTGAAGTGTCTCTTAAGTGCAAGAAGGCTGAGATGTGTCCTACGGGGAAAATCCATGTGTCGACAAAGCTTCATTCAGGCATGAGTTCTAGCCATAAGTTTAATATTAATGAGTCAACCACATATGTTTTTTGATGAAAATGTAAAAATATTGGGACTGCAGCCTGGTCCTGAATTTCCCCTAGGAGCAATGACTAATACACTAATTCAGTCATTGTGAAGATCGTATAGAAAATAAGAATACAAATACTGAGAATTACCTATGTGTGGCTTTTAGGGTATGGGGAAAAGTACTAATAAGATTAGTTCTCTGCCAGAGTGAAGCGTTAAATATTATTTAAAGAAATAAAGGTAGATACAGTGCCCAACTTAGAATGGTTCTGAGGTTTTTTTTAAATTCATGATGGTGTGGAAGTGATATGCATTCAGTAGTATCCATACTTCAGGTTTTGGATTTTGACATGAGGTCCAATCTTGTCATGCAATGCTGGGCAGGGGCAGTGGGCTGAGCTCTCAAGCAACCAGGGCATCATGAGGAGACGTGACCAATACTTTATGGTATACTGTGTTATCAAGATATGGTGTTTAGTAAGAAAGGTGTAACAAATGCATTTTCAGCTTATGACATTTTACAACTTATGATGGATTTATTGGAACACACCATGATCATAAGGAAAAGAGCATTTGCATGTGCATTATGTTTTAAATTGTTATTAACATGAATATCTGTAACATTTGCTTACCTATTGTCCCTCTCCCCTTTTGTTAATAGCACCTTGCTTTTCATCAATAGAAAACACATTATTCATTCTAAGTCCATGCCATAAAAATAGCCACATGACTCAGTACTGGCCAAACAGTATATTTTTAAATGTTAGTTCTTATTGGTTATTCCCTTATTTTTTCTCATGATTCTAATTCTGTGAACAGTATCTTTGCTTAAGCTCAATTTCTACCACTTTTTTGACCTTTTAAAACCTTTATATCATTTCCATTCTCTAAAATGTTCTCCTACCTTCATTCAATGCCTACCATTACATTTTCATTTCAATTTATTCTCTTTTGTGACATTGTGATTTACTTTCCACTTACAAGATAACTCTTCATTTTTAACTCTCTTCTAGGCTTAGTTACCTATATTTTCATTTGTATGTGTTTTTGTTCATTTTTGCTCTTTTTTCTTTTTAAGACATCTGATTTAAGATAACCACAAATGTCTCAATATATTTTATTCAACTTGTAATATTGCCGTCTAATTTTATTCTGATCCATAGTCATTTTATTGTGAGGTGAACTTTAACTGACATGTATGTAAAACGATGTTTAATAACTAGCACATTGGATTTTTTTAATTTGTAAGCATACAGCATTTCTAGTGCAATGGCTCCATCTGCTGGCAGTATAGCAAATTACAGCAATAAAGTGGATTCGCTTGGTTTGTGGAAGATGTTCAGTGTGTAATGCTGTCTAAAAATCTGAAGATACTCGATAATGCAATGATTTAGGATTCTCAGATCAATAATCATGGGGAAGATTTTTTTCAAAGGAAAACTGGGGAGAGAGGACAAAAAGGCAAGGCTAAATGTTCCAATTGACAATTTTAATTTTACTTTAAGAATATTTAACTGTATAGTGGCAGTGTATATTAAATAAAAGTAAGTAAAGACAAATGTCACAGGACTGAGGAAAAATATTTAAAACATGGCTGATAATAGCTAAATCAAAGAGGTACAGTATTTCCCCCTTATTCTTGGATTTGCTTTCTGCATGTAGTCTCAGTTACCCATGGTCATCCAGAGTAGGAAAATATTAAATGGAAAAGTAACAGAAACAGTCCAGCAGTTTTAAACTTCTGTATAGTGTGATGAAATCTCGCATCATCTTGCAACACCACTTGTGATTCGAAGTATCCTTTGTCCAGCCTATCCGCACTGTATACTCCATTTGCCCACTGGTGCTGTTCAAATTATCAGGTACATTAGGGCTCGTGTTCATGTAACTTTTATTTTACTTAATGGCGCCAAAGCACAGGAGTAATGACATTGGCAATTTGGTTTTGCCAAGAGAAGTCATAAAGTGCTTCAAGTTTCATCTTACGTCATCACAAGAAGAGTGAGTACAGTAGAAAAAGTCATTCTGAGGCACAAAGAGATCACATTCACATAATTCTTCTTACAGTGTATTATTCTATTTTGTTGTTAGTTGTAATTAATCTCTGTGTCTGACTTATGAATTAAGCGTGTATAGGCATGTGTAGGAAAAAAACCTAGTATATAGACAGTTGAGTATTTTCGCTGGTTTCAGGCATTGATGGAGGGGCAGGTCGAGGAAGCTATCCCCTGCGGATGGGGTAACCGTGTTTCAAATTAAAAAACAGAACGAAATACCATTTTAACCAGATAAAATAAGAGGATTCCTTAGGCTTAAACCATATTATAAAGATAAATGAAAGGAAATAAATTTAAGTAGAAAACGTCTACACTTAAAAGACAGCAAAGCAAAAGTTTCAATAGAAAAAGGAGCAAACAGTATGATAAAAATATATAAACGGCATGAAATACACACACTCTCACTAAACGCTGAGAAGCGCATGCTTAAACAACTAGAGGCACTTGTTTTTTTTTCTTCCGAAGATGACAAAGAATAAAATAAAGGGACTTCAGGGCTCAACCTTGCTTTGAACGTCCGCGATTCCCACCACTGGGGAGAGGCGGGAGGAAGAGGAGATGCGCCCGGGGCATTGTGGGGGCCGTAGTCTACGCTCCTTCCGGCGCCGCGGGCGGAAGCGGAAGTTCTCCCGGGGCATTGTGGGGGCCGTAGTCCATGCTGCTTCAGCGCAGCCTCTTCCGCTTCCGGTCACCCTGGAGGAGTCCTGGGAGCATGGCGGGCGACCTGCAGCCGAAGGTGACTTGGGTCGCGGCGAGCTGGGGCCGGCCGGGTGGTGCGGGCCGGAGGCGCCGTGGTCGCGGGAGGGAGGACGGGCTGCGCGGGCCAGGCATCGGATCGGGCACCTGGGCGCTCCTTGAATAAATGCGTGAATCTCCCGGGGCGGGGGGGTCGCAGCCAGTGCGCATGCGCATTCTTCCTGAGGCCGGGGAGACGCAAGTTGCTACCTGTTCTCCACGTTTTTGCTCACCTGGGAACGGAAAATATGGCAGGTTTTTGGCGTTCAGCGGGGTTTAAAAGTCTTAACGGGGAAGACATATCACATGGCTAAATTCAAACCATGTTTTAATAGTTTTATTTCCCCGTTAGGAGGCGAATTTTGCTTTCCAGTGACCTAAGTCTTGAACGGCTCAAGGCCAGGGTGTGCCCTACTGGATTTTAGGTCGTTTACACAGCGTTTTCTGGCTCCTTTAATTTTGTGAATCTCTTCTTATACGACTCGGTAATTATCTGCAGGGATGCCCAGTCCTTGTCTCGGGCCTCTAGTAGGTCTGGCAGAGGGCAGCCCCTGCTTGGACCCTCTTGTCAAAGCTATTTGCTCCACGGGTTACTGGAACAGGGCAGGCCATTACTTTCCTAGACTGAGATCCACCCGATCTTTGACCTTTTATCTCATAGAGTAAGTGCTCATCATTTGGCAAGTTAATTTTGGTCCTCGGAGTAATTGTTTCCTTAAGTGCAAAGGCAAATTTTAGATTCTGAACAGTAGAAGCGAAGGAAGCAAGCACCCTTAGAAGCAAGAATACATTCTAAAAGGAAACACATCTGAGCTGAGACTTCTTGCAACAAATCAAAGGGTGAACTTAGAGAGTTTGAAAAGAGAAAAGACTGGACCTCTTGGGTCTGCACTCCTTGGAGTTTCTGGACCTGGAAGAGGGTAGTTTGGGAGGAGGCACCACATCCAGAAAAAGGGAAATAATGGACAACTTTATCCAAAAGTCTGAGTCAAGAGGTGAAACTTACTGAAGAATCAGTGGGAAAGGAGCAAAAGTACTGCTAAAGTGGTAAGTGAGGAAGACAAGGCCAGGTGACAAGAGAGTAATGATTAAAATGCTGCTTGATTCTGGAAGCCCTCTAGTTGCTCTGGGCTAGTCTGGTCTGTAATGACTTCTTTCTTCTCTGTCAGCTCTGTCTTCTCAACACTTCTTTAGAGAAAGAGGCCATGACCCAGGTATTGGTGAGTTGATTATTATTTTTTTTTCTCCTGAAGTGATGTATTGTTACTCAGTGTTGTCTGGGATTAACTCCATTTTAGAAAAGAGAAAATGGATTAACATTTACTAAACACATAATCTTGTAAGATATTTTTAGACACTATACTGTTACCTGCATTTATGTCTTAGAGGAACTGGAGAAAAGTAGATGATGATTATTTCCTGTTTGAGGGTAAGGAAAAATTCTCAGAGGTACTAAGAGATGTGTTCAGGATCACACAGTGCAAAGTCATAATAAGATTTATGGGAAAATATTTTAGCCATGTGAATTTCTTATTAAAACTTTAACCACTACATATCACATTCATTGATGATTGCTGCGTAAACCATATATTCCTATGATGGTTACAAAATGTAGATATATAACTATTATTCTTTCTACATTTATAATTATTTCTTTATGAGGAAGAACTTTCTCTTCTACTTCATTTACTCATTTACTAATATCAGTAGAAATTCACCAATCTTTGTTCAGTGGGTTGTAATCTGTTATAGTCATTGATTTTGATGGTGCATCTATATTTATCCCATGGGAGTTCCTTCAAATTGCTTTCTGTATTCTTTCAACGTATACCCCCTTTTTTTAAAAAAAAAAATCATATTCCTTATTTTTAAGCACAAGATGTTTTAGTTTCATTTTGGTTTTTTCCCTATCCCAGCCCAAGTAGCTTTGGTTCTGTTTAGTGGAGAACAGTATTATCCAAATATGGGTGCTAGGTGGACACATTGCTACTGGGATATCATGGCTTATAGGCCCTCCCAGTGGATAGATCTATGTACAAACATGCACACACAGGTATATATACCTATGTACACATACGTGTATCTGTCTATAAATTTAAAAAATTAATTTGTTTGGATACTATTCCCAACACCAAGGATTTCTTTTGAGTTCTTTACTGATGTATTTATAACTTCCTTCTCCAAAATGAGAAACCAGGCTCTATTACGCTAAATATATTTACTTACTTGCTCAGTTCTACAGTACATAAAAAAGCAGGTTTTCTAGCCCATATGCCAGGCCTATGAAAATCCAATTTATTATAATTTAATATTTGTTTACGGTTTTTAAGATTAAAGGTATATAGTCAAAATGCTGATTCAAAAGCTACTTGGGTAAGTTATTTTTCTTCCCTTCAGAATGGATATGTAACCATTTGAAATATAGTTTTGTACATTTGTTTGCTTTTTTTTTTGGTCTAGTTGTGGGCTGGATTGTGTCTTTCAAAATTCGTAAGTTTAAGCCCTAACTGCCAGTACTCCAGAATGTGAATATATTTGGAGGTAGGACTTTTAAAGAGGTGAGTTAGTTAAAATGAGACTGTTAGTATATGCTCTAATCCAATATGACTATTATAAAAAGAGGAAAGTTGAACATAGATAGGAAAAGAGGGCAGACCATGTAAGGACACAGGAGAAGATGACCATTTTGCAAGCCAGAGAAAGAAGTCTCAGGAAAAACCAAACCTGCTGACATCTTTTACTCCCTGCCTTCAAAACTGTGAAAAAAATAAATTTCTGTTATATAAACCACCCGGTCTATAGTATTTTGTTGTTGTATCCCTAGAAAACTAATACATTTCCAGTTAGAAATTTCCCTTCATCCTTGTTGATTTTTTTTAATTGTATGTAACATTAATATGGTTCCACAATTATACAAAAAGGAATTCTGAGAGAATTACCATTCTTCCTTAAACCTTCAGTTTCTTCCTCATCTACTCCACCCCTGTGGAATCAGTCTTATCAGAGTCAGTTTTATTATTTTTGTATTTCTGTTGCAAAAATAAGTTAATACATGTGCATTTTATTTCTACTTTGTTTTGCACAAAATATAGTATACTATAAATTCTTTGATTTTGCTTGTTTCACCTACTATATCCTGGAAATCATGGCATGTGCATTCAATGAGACCTTTCTAATTAATTTTTTAGCATCATAATGTACGTGGAGTATTGTATTAGTTTGGTAGAGCTTTCATAATTAAGTACCACAGTCTGGGTGGCATAACAGAATGTATTCTCTCAACAGTTCTGGAGCTAGAAATCCAAGAATATGGTGTTGGCAGGGTTAGTTCCTTCTGAGGTCTGTGAGGGAAATTTGCTCTGGGCCTCTGTCCTAGCTTCTGGTGGCTTGTGGCAGTCTTTAGCTTTCCTTGTTTGTAGTTACATTGCACCCATATTTGTTTTATCATCACCTGGCATTATTTCAGTGTGCAGGTCCATCTCTATAATCCCATTTTCACTTATTTTAAGGACCCCAATCATTCTGTATTAGGGACCACCCTAATCATTTCATCTTAACTTGATTATCTTCAAATAAAATGGAGCAAAATAAGGTCACATTTATTGGGAAGCCTTCAATGTCTTCAACGTCATTATGGAGACAACTTGCCCTTAACAGCTGTGTGACATACCTTATTCAGCCATTCTGTTTATGCGCATTTAGGTTGTTTCTATTATTTTGAAATTCTAAACAATGCTGCAATGAGTAACTTTGTGCATGCATATTTTTATATGATTGGATGTGTACCTTTCTGCTTCTGTATGTTTCATAAGTATGTTAGGGTTTTTATCATACAGTGTTCATGCATTTTTAATTATGCTTATTCCTATGCTTATCATTTTTGGCCCTTTTGATATTTTGGGGTGTTCTTTTATCATTGTTTTGTTTAATTGGTTGTTATGTGCATTATGGCTATTGGTTCTTTTCTGTTTAACTTTATATCATGCTGGTTAAAATGCAAGTAAGGCAGAAAGTAGAGGTGGTCTGATGACTGGATGAAAGAGAAAGAAAATAGTCATGGCTTAATAATAAATTGATGTAATCAAAAAGAATGGAAATATTTAATGCTACTTGAATTTAATAGAAGTAATAGTAGAGAAATAAAGGAATTGCTTACCTCAGAGACAGTTATACTAGAGAAAATTCTTGTTTTTTCAATATTTCTATAAGTATGAAAGAAAAATAGTAGTCATAAGGGAATCACTGTGTTTATATCCACATGCTTAAATATTCAATCTTTCTTATATTCTTCCCTTTTGTCCTCTGTGCAGTTTTTCTGTCATTGTAAAACTATTTTTGCTTTGTCATGATTTAACTTATTTATATTTTTTCTTTGTACCCATAGTTCTTCATGTATTTTTTCTTGATTCACCGTTTAAATTCTGATCACACCATGAATTCTACTTTTAGCATTGATCAATTAAGTGGTTCCAAGTAACCTCTCACAAAGGCAGTACCATACCAAAGTCTGACCAATGATAACAACAAAAGGCAGTTGTTTTAAGTCAATGCTGTAAGCCAAGAAGGAGAGTTAGAATGTAAAAGGGTTAGAAAATATTAAAAAGCCCTCTGCTCTTCGTTTTACTAGTTATTTTATTTCTTATTTCTTCATTATAATTATTCCTGTTAATTGTTTTTTGGTATGAGTGGTTAGATTCATTATCAATTAATCACTTGAAAAACAGACTTCCTTTAGTTGTTTCATGTTTGAGAATCAGTAATAAATTTATTAACTCCATGGTAAATTTTAGTTCTCATAATAGTTCATGCCTTTTCATCTTATTTTTTAATTAGTTTGGGTTGTGCCTGTGTGCCTACTCTAGTGTAGATGGATTATTGTAAACACCATTCCAAGATCATTTGGGATGATACATGTCTTACGTTTTATGCTGCATTTAAACATTTGGCGTTACAGTCTCTATTCCTTTTTAATAGTAGAGAGCCTGGGGTAGGGAATGGGAAGAACCTTAAGATAGCCTTTAGTTCTTTGTTAGAGGCCTGAAGCCTATTCTATCCTCAATTAGTAGTAAAGATTCCTAGGATCTCCTTCTCCCAACTCCACACATTGCTTCAAAAATTGGCAGGTTCCTGGTAGCCCTAGCTTTTTCTGCAGAAGAATAGTATATAAGGGTTCTGCTTTTGATGTTGCATTTCCTTGATTTTCCCCGTCAAGCTTCCTACTCAAGTTTATCTGCATTTCTCTTTCTTCTTATGGTGCCTATTAATTGATGACCTGTGAGCATCGTTACTGTCATTAAACTCCTAAATTGTCTTGAAACGGCACTTTTTTTAACAGAAGAAAGGGAAGATTTTTGGTTACAAGCTAAGGAAGAATTTTCAGAGGGATATTTTGATGATTAATTAAAAATAGTGTTAACTTGTGAGAGTGAATGGCCAGAGAATGTTAGTAGAGAAAACATCTGAAACACAGACAAGAGGATAAAGGAAAGTATTGCCTTTTGAGAGAGAAGGGAAAGACATGGATGAAATTAATGAATTTCCACAAGCTTGCTTCTATTTTGGATAACTCCATAGTCTAAGCACTATCAAAAATACTTTGTGTATAACTTCACCTTTCCTATAACTGTCAGTGACACCCTTCATGTTATGGACACTTTTTTGGATAGCTAATACAGGGTAAATATGCTTGTATTTTAGGAGCCAATGACATTCAAAGATGTTGTTGTGAACTTTACTGAGGAGGAGTGGCGACAACTAAGCCTTCCACAGAAGAATCTGTATAGAGAAGTGATGCTGGAGAACTATCGGAATCTGATTTATGTGGGTAAGGGCAGATTTCTTTCTTAGTTGATATTAGCCATGGGTCTTCATAGTATTCTGTTCAGCTGGACTTTATTCTCCAAAACCAAAGTTTTGAAATCCAGTTGGCCACTGTGTTACACAGCTTTCCTCTACTGTGACAAAATACCTGAGATAATCAACTTAATAAAGGAAAGGCTTACTTTGCTCAGGGTTTCAGTTCCTCATTGCTTGGCCCCATTGCCTTTGGGCCTGTGGTGAGGCAGCACATCACGGTGGAGAGCACATGGTGGAGAAATGCCCACCTCATGATGGCCAGGAATGAGAGAGACAAGGAGGGATTGAGGCCCCAATGTCCCTTTCAAGAGCACCTCCCGTGCCCTAACTTCCTTCCTCTAGGCCCCAACCCCTAAAGTGTCCACCATCTCCCAACATCTCCACAGGCTGCGGACCAAGCCTTTAACACAGAGGCCTTTGGGGGATGTTCAAAGTCCAAACTGTAGCAGCCCCAAGACATGGGATGTTCTAATGTATTTCCTCCCAGGTTAATTATCTTTTTATTTTTTAAGAATTGATATGAGGATCTTGTCTATCCTAGCCCTGCCTGATGCCTCACTATAATCATCTTTCAGAGGGTCAAATATTAAGGGGCAAGCACCATATATTCAGATATTTTTATATTTTTCTTTCCCCATGAGTAGCATGTCATTCCTTCAGAGCCAATGTTATCTCCCCACTGGGATTAGAAGAGGCGGCATGGATGATGAGGAGCGCACCCCTGAGAGGCACTTGTCCAGGTAAGACTCGGGAACATGAAGTGTCATAACTGTAGCAGTCATTTCTTTCAATATTTGTTGACGGATTCATCTCATAGTCATCTCTATTTTCACTTATTCTTCATCCTTTCATCCTACTAGCTTCTCCTTCATACTTATTGGAGGAAAATGTGTTCTTTCTTAAGTTTACATTCCCTTATGTTTTTAAATTTTTATCCATCTCTACCCACTCATCTCTTCTCTTACCCATCTCTTTTCTCTGACTTTGTGGGCATAGTGATCCCTTCCTACTTCAGCATTCTCATGCTTTTTATTCAGTCTCTTTAGTCATTCAAATTTTTATAACTCTCTCTGTAAATATAAATACACATAAATAGGGGCTGGGGGTGTATCAGTGGTAGGAAAAAATTCAGTTAAAGCTTTCTGGAAAGAAGCTTAGCCATATAATAAGAGTATTAATGATAATATCCTTTATATTGGTTGTTCCTCTGACAGGACCCCCATCTTGTAAATAATAGAGCCAGAGAATAAGTCATGAACAAATCTGTTTCCTGGACATTATATATAGCTGATTTCCATCATCATCATAGCCTTCTTTATATAAATTATGGCATTTCCAAACATTGAAAAATTGTTACTAGAAACATAGTCACAAAAATTCTTAATGATAAGAGATAATGAGCTATGAGGATAAGATAAAAAATTTATCTTTTTTTTTGAGGTCCTGAGACTCAAACCTTCTAGGCAAATACTCTACCACTGCACTACACTCCCAGCCTCCTCTCACTTTTAAATATAATTATTATGATGTACTATTAACTCTGATTTTTCTCTTTACTTTCCAGTCAGGTGTTTCATAAGACTTGCTTTTTCTTTCCCTCCTTTATACCTCAGTATATTCTTACTGAAATCCTGTGAGGTTTCCCCTCCTATCCTTCCTCCCCTCCAGTTCATTCAGCAAACATCTATTGAGCACTATGAAGAAACAGCCCTCAAGGGAGCACTCCCAAATGTTAAAGGTAGGGATCAATGGGTGTGGAGATACAAGTGGTTTATCTTCTTTACTCTCTTTAATTTCTTCCAAAGTTCCACAATTGCCATATTTTCATTTTAAAATCAAACATAATCATTCTGTAAGGCAATTATTACCTTGTGCTTTTTCCTATAATTTCTTCATGATTAAATTTCCTTTTATTCTTAGCCCTTATTTTAGTTTTTAAAGACTAATATGTATTGAAATTGCTTTTTTGGAGGCAACCATGAAATTTCCAATAGGATTATTATACTCGTTTTCTAGTTTCTTCATCTTCAGTCTTTCTGCTATACTTTACTATTTTGATTTTCCCATTTTTTTACTGGATCTTGGGCAAACAATATCAAATTATTGTGAAAATTCTGGAAAACACAAATAAGCCCTTGGTTACGCTGATTCTCGGCTTGTGGTGAGGCAGAGTATCGTGCTATGGTGCACATAACTGCCCACCTCATTACAGCCAGAAAGTAGAGAGTGGGAAGAAGGGGCTCATGTTAAGATACACCCTGTAAGGACTTTCCCCCAGTGACCTCTTCCCTTCAACTAGGCCCTCTCTCCTAATGTTTTCATCAGTTTCCAGTACCACCACCAACTGGGGATCGAGCCTTCAAAACATGAACCTTTGGAGGACTACTCAGTTCTAAACTATAACAAAGGGTAGTTCCAGTGTACATTTCCACCAGTCATACATGCAAGCACCTGTAATAAATAATAGTTCATTGTTTTACATTGCACTTTTATTAGTACTACATTTTTACATTTTTCATGTAGTTACTGACACTAATTTTTATCTTTTACAAATTATCTGTTCTTCACATTTTCCTTTTTTTTATTAATGTAAAAAAAGTGTTTTAATGTTACAAACCGGCGTTTTCCAGTACTAATTGCATGTGGCTGTTGAGCCCATTGAAATGTGGCTAGTTCTAACTGTCATATGCTGAGTATAAAACACCAAACTTTGAAGACTTATTTTAAAGAAGAATGTTGCCGGGCATTGTGACACATGCTTGTAATCCCAGTACTTGGGAGGCTGAGACAGGAGCGTCACAGTTTTGAAGCCAGCCTCAGCAACTTAGGCTCTCAGTAACATAGCGAGACCCTGTTTCCAAATAGGAAATAAAATAGGTCTGGGGGTATAGCTCGGAGGTAGAAGGCCCCTGGGTTCCATCCCCAGTACCATAAAAAAATAAATAAATAAAAAGAAGAATGTAAAATACTTTGTTAACATTTGTTATGCTGACTGTTGAGATAGTATTTTGGAAATAATTAAACTATATTATTAAATTAATTCTTTGTGTTTCTTTGTACCTTTTTAAATGTGGCTACTATAAAACTTAAAATTACATCTGTGGTTTATGTTTACGGCTCTTAACATTTCTTTTGGAAAGCGCTGATACAAATAGTTGTTTCCTGTGTATTTTGAACATTTATCTTACTTATGTCTATCATTTCTGATTATTTTTCATTATGATTGCAGAAATAAAACATGCTTGTTAAAAACTTCTGAAACCATAGAGATGTAAAGAAAATGCTGTAAATTATCTTCTTTCCTTCTACAATCCCATTGATAGCTAATGTTAAGTCATTTGATGAGAATATAGGTTATATTTTGTATACACTAAGGTTTATGTATGGAGCCACATTATCCCTAATATCTTGCTCAGCCAATAGGTACCAGGGGGATAAGATCCCAGCCCTATATTCTGGATGATTCCTCTCTTCCACCACTTTATATAGATTATTTACCCCTTGAGGATTTCTAAATTTCAAAAAGACCCTTGTTTTTTCAAAGAAAGGAGTTTTATTATGTGTGTGTATATATACATATATATGTTATATATACTGGGGCAAAGCACCATTTAGTGTGGTGGTAATAAAACAGCATTTTTCTCATCTGGGTCTTTCCATGATTTTTGCCAGGCTTTCACTAACTACTAACTCAGCTGAAGTGGTGGTGTATTGGCACTGACTATACCGTATGCATTAGTTTGAACAACTGATTTATTAACTCCAAAGATAACTGCTGCTCGTTGTGGTTGATTTAATTCCAAGCTGTAGTTTTGTAATCTAAACAATACCCAGACATACACATCAACATGCTTGTAGAGAGAGGACTGCTATTGGTCAGGACTATATAAACTGTCACAGATAAGGAAGCAGCCATTATTGGTTGCTCCATTTCCACGTAAGGGAGAGAAGCAGGTACTGAGTGGATGAAAGAAATCACAGGTTCTGTGTGAACAACAGGAATTTGGATTGAGTCAATAAGGAAAAATTTTCCTAATATTCCTAAGGCTTTTCTTGTTGCATCCTCTGCAACTTACCTCAGTTGTTGTCTTAACTGTTTTTTTCTCCCCAATGACACAACTTGAGAGAGGAAATCTCAGTGTCATTTTGACTAGCATTTCCCTGATTGCTAATGTTGACAAATTTTTCATATATTTATTGGCCATTTTTATGTATTCTTTTGAGAAATGTCTATTCAAATCCATTGCCCATGTTTTTTTATTGTCTTTGGGTTTTTTTCTTTTAGTGTAAAGTGTTTTAAGTTTTTTTTTTAATATATTCTACATATTAGTCCTCTACCAGAGGAGTATCTAGTGAAGATTTTCTCCCTTTCTCTGGGGTCTCTCTAGGTTCATGGTGGTTTCCTTTTTGTTTGTTTCTTTTTTGGGGAGAGGGTTGGTACTGGGGATTGAATCCAGGGGCCTTGTACCGCCACACTACACCCCCAGCCCTATTTTTTACTCTTTATTTTGTAACAGGGTCTCACTAAGTAGCTGAGGCTGGGTGCGGACCTGCAATCCCCGTTTCAGCCTCCCAAGTACTGTAATTACAAGCGTGCGCCACTACACCCAGCTCGTGGTGGTTTCCTTTGCTGCATAGAAGCTGTTTAATCTTATGCCATCCCATTTATTGATATTTGTTTTTATTTCCTGAACTTTGGGGGTCTTACTGAGGAAGTCTCTACTGGTACCTTGGTGAGTTCGTCCTATGTCCTCTTCTAGTAGTTCCAAAGTCTCTGGTCTAATTTCTTTGACTTTTATCCATCTTGAATTGACTCTTGTGCAGGTTGAGAGTTTGGTTTTAATTCTGTTCTACATATGGTTAATTAGTTTTCTGAGCACCATTTGTTGAAAAATGTCTTTTCTCCAGTGCATGTTTTTCCCCCTTTGTCAAAAATGTGGCTATAGGTGTTAGGGTTTGTTTCTGTGTCTTTTCTGTTTATCTGTGTGTCTGTTTTTTTGCCAATACCATTGTGTTTTTATAACTATAGCTCTGTAGTATAGTTTGAGGTCAGATATTGTGATGCCTCCAGTGTCGTTTTTATTGCTAAGTATTGCTTGCTTTGGCTATTCTGTGTCTTCTTGTTTTTCCATGTGTACTTTAGGACTTTTCTTTTTTTCCTAAGAAGAATGTTGATATTTTAACAGAGATTGCATTGAGTCTGTACATCACCTTTGGTAGTGTGGCCATTTTGATGTTTATTATGCCTTTCTGCCTACCCTAGAACATGGGAGGTCTTTCCATCTTCTAAGTCTTCAGTTTCTTTCTTCAGAGCCCTATAATTTTTATTGTAGAAATCTTTTATTTCCATGGTTACATATATACCAAAGTATCCTTCTTTTTGAAGCTTTTGTGAGTGGACTTATTTTCCATATTTCTTTTTCACTGTATTAATGATTTGTGTGTAGAAAAGTTATTAATTTTGTAAGTTGATTTTTGTATCTTGCTACTTTGCTGAATTTGCTTACAAGTATTAGTTGATCACTTATTTGTGGCCTTTTATTTGCCTTCTATTTCCTTATTACTCTGGCTAGAATTTAAAATACTATACTGAGTAGGAGTGGTGATAGCATTCTTGATTTATTCCTGAGTTTAATGAAAATTATTTCTGTATTTCTCTACAAAGTATGATATTGATTTTGGGTTTATTATATATTGCCTTTGTAATGTTGAGGTAATTCTTTGTATTCCTAATTTCTTCTTTATTTTTTAGCAAGAGTGGGTGTTGAATTTTGTCGCCTTTTTCAGCATCTATTGAGAGGATTCTGTGGTTTTTGTTATTCATTCTGTTTATGAGATGAATTACATTCATTGACTTGCCTATGTTGAACCAATCTTGTATTCCTGGCATGGAACCTAACAGGTCATATTGGAGAATTTTTTTGATGTGGCTTAATATGAGTTGCTAGTATTTTTTCAAGAATTTTTACATCTATGTTAATTAAGGAAATTGGTCTGTAATATTCTTTCTTAGAGGTATCTTGATTTGCTTTGGGTATCAGGGTGATTCTCCCTTTATGGAATGAATTAGGGAGTAATCCATCTTTTTCTATTTCATGGAATAATTTGAGAATCACAGGGCTTAGTTCTTCCTTGAAAGTCTTCTAGAATTCAACTGAGAATCTGTTGGGACCTACACTTTTCATTTTTGGGAGGCTTATTATTGCTGGTTCAATCTCATTTCTTATTATTCGCCTGTTCAGGTTTTCTGTGACCTTGTTTCTTGTTATTGGCCTGTTTAGGTTTTCTCATGTTGTATGAGTGTAGAAATTCACTTCTAGATTTTCTGATTTGTTGGAATATAAATTTCACAGTAGCTCCTGATAACCCCCTGGATTTTTGTAGTATCTGTGGTGATAACTCCCATTTTCTCTCTTATTTCATTTATTTGGATTATTTGTCTTTTGGTTAAGTTAGCTAAGGGTTTGCCAATCTTTTTCATCTTCTCAAAAAATTAACTTTTGCTGGGTGTGGTGGTGCACGCTTGTAATCCCAGTACTTGGAAGGCACAGACTGGAGGAACTGGGTTTGCGGTCAGCTTCAGCTACTTAGTGAGGCGCTCTGCAACTTAGTGAGACCCTGTTTCAAAATTAAGAAAAAAAATGGGCTGGGGGCATAGCTCAGAGGTAGAATTCCCCTGGATTCAATTTCCAGTACCACAAAAAATTTTAAAAAATCAACTTTTTATTTGATTTTGTGTGTTTTTTCTTTTCTATTTTATTTCTGTGCTCTGATTTCAATTATTTTCTGCCTTCTGTTAGATCAGGGATTGATTTGTTCTCAGTTTTCTAAGGCCATGAGACGCATCATCAGGTTGTTTATTTGGAGTCTTTTTTATGTTGGCACTTAATGCTATAAATTTTCCTCTTAAGACTGCTTTCAGAGTATCCCATAGATTTGGGGAAGTTGTGTCTACAGATTCATTTGATTCTATTTTTTAAGTTTCTGTCCTAATTTCTTTTATGATACATTCTTCATCCCAAAGTGAGTTATTCAGTCTTCATGTATTGATATATCTCCTTTATATCTTCTTGCTATTGATTCCTAGTTTTAGACCATTGTGATTTGAAAATATGCAAGTTATTGTTTCCATTTTTTTAAATTTACCATTACTGGCTTTGGGTCCGAGAAGATTTTGGAGAATAGCTAAAAAGAATGTGTATTTGGTTGTTGTTGCATGAAATATTCTGTAGAGGGGGTTTGACCATGGTGGAATTATGGAATGCAGCACATTTGTGGTTGCTACAAGACTCAACTAAGCTGGTGAGAAGACTCCTTTTTAGCAAGAGAAGAACAGCTGTCAGAATTCAATAAAAGAAAGACAGTTGAAATGTAGTTGAAGTAGAAGCATCACAAAGAGCAGAGGACTGAAATGAGCTTTATGCATCTCATCTGGTAATCAGACAAATGAGGTACTGCCATCTTGATGAACACACTGCATTGGAGCTCTTAGAGAACTCCAGTAAAGAATCTAAACCCTGTTGATCCAGTGATTACAGAAAACTAAGACAAAAATAAATCATATTCTTCTAATCTGGAATACCTTAGCAAAAGAATCTCCAAACCACTCAGCAAACTCCTGTGGCAATAGATGAACTTGTTGGGACCGAAAAACTACAGACCCTTCCTGCAGGCACCTTTGTGGCTAGAACAAGCTGCATCAAGACCACTGTGAATCTCCAGACTGCTCAGCCAAACTGCCCAGTGAACTCCTGTGGCTGCACCTGAACACATGAGGACAGAGAAACTACAGACACTGCCTTCAGGGACCCAAGTAGCTACAACTGGGCTCATCAATACAGTGATTTTACAAACTATCTCAGCAGGAACCTGCTTAGTTTGCAGTTTCTCATGTGGCAATGGCAAAAATGCTGGGGTTTGTGAGTTTTCAGTCCAGCCCTAAAGAGGTGGTGGGGGCTGTAGTCTGACACAGCAGAAATGTGGATTAGTAGGCAATCCCTAGGGACAATTGTGTGGGACCTGGAGTGAACAGTCCATCCTGTCCCTGCGGGGTCCCTAGCAATCACCAAAGGGCCATTAGCAGTGATGACTTTGTGGTGAAATAACTCGGGCAGCCATGCTTCAGGCACGGAAGCCTATGAACTCTCACCTGGTAGAGATTTGTGCTAGGAGTACGCAGGCTGCTGACTGGCAAGTTTACATGTTATCCCCTCTGCTAGAACAGCAGTGATGTCCCTGGGGGCAAATACCTTAGACATCCATGCCCCAGACTCAGAACTGTTCAATCTCTCCTAATGAATTTGAGTCCCGCCAACAAGGAGGGCAGGGGCAGCAGGGTTTCATGTGATGCAGTTGGATGAGCAGCAGTGGTGTCCCTGTGGCAATTTTAACTCAGCCACACCGCAGCTGGAAATGCTGTAATCTGGCCAGCAGTTTGCAACTGGTAAGCATGAATGAAGTCCATCAGCTGATGGTGTTTCACATGAGCACAAGCAGTAGATCAGTGGTGATGTCCTTGGGCATTAAAACTCAGCCAGCTGGGTTGCAGGCTCACAAAATTGTAGTTTCTGCCCCTGCTGGTTTGGGGCCTGGAAAGCACGGAGTCCTGCAGCCAATCCAAGACTGCTGCATGCCTGTGCTAAGTGGTAGATCTTGTTAAAGAGATTCTGGGGAACTAACTACAAATTTATATTATATGAGACCGATTCATTGGGGGAAATGTATGTCCCCACTACAGGACTTATGATAGAACAACAACTAGATGTAGGACACCCACATAAAGAAGAGGATTCCAGCACAACAGAAATACAAACCTAAGAATCCTAAAAACATGAAAATGAAGACCAATGAGGAAATAAACTCCCATTACTCCATGATGGACATCACTAATACAGAGCTGCAAAAAATGTCAGATAAATAATTTGGAAGTTTGATATTTCAGTTTGATTAAAGAACATAGAAAAGAAATTGGAGAAAGTGTATGTGATGTAAGATAACGATAAAGAAATAGAAGTCCTACATAAGAATAAAAAATATGTCCTAAGTGAAATGGAGACAATGAATGAAATTAAGTTCTCAGTACAAGTCACCACTGGCCAACGAGACCACATAGAAAAGTCTCACTGTTAGAAGACAATACAAGAGCACAATCAGGATATTCTAAAAATCTGAAATAATACAAAATGACCTAATTTATAGATAACAGGGATTCATGAAGTGAGGAAGCACAAACCAAAGGGTTCAGAAACCTCATTAGATATAAAATATCAGAATATCTCAAACATGGCAAATGAGATGGACATCCACATAGAAGAGACATTGAGAACCCCAATAAGAAGTAGTCATAAAAGAAATTCTCCATGTGACATAATCAAAATGACTTAACATGGAGACCAAAGATGGAATTATAAATGTATTGAGAGGAAAAGGGTGAGTGACATTCAGGGGCAAAACATGAAGCACACCGCATGTGTCAACCAAAGTCATGAAAGCAGGAGAACATGTGCTGATATACCCCAAACACTGAAAGAAAACAACTTCTAACCAAGGCGGCTGTATACTGCACACATACTTATCAAATTTGATGGAGAAATGAAAACCTTCGGAGACATGCAGAAACTAAAAGAATGCATAACTACAAAGCCAAGTTCTAGAGAAAATACTTAAAAGGAGAAAAAACAACAGGCCCAGAGAGGGGATGAAATCCACCAGATGTGCAGCTAAGTGAAGAATAAAAACTATATATCAAACAAAAATATACTGAAAATGACAGGAAACAAAAGTCATCACTTAATAACATTTAATATCGTCTAACTCCCCATTGAAAAATGCAGACTGGAAATGTGGATAAAAAGCCATAATCCAGCCGGACATGGTGGCGCATGCTTGTAATCCCAGTACTTGGGAGGCTGAGACTGGAGGATCCAGGTTTGCAGCCAGCCTCAGCTACTTAGTAAGGCCCTCCACAACTTAGTGAGACACTGTTTCAAAATAAAGAATAAAAAATAGGACTGGGGGTGTAGCCCGGAGGTAGAATGTCCCTGGGTTCAATCCCTGGTACCGCAAAAAA
>PVJS01025945.1:0-18076 GCA_004027185.1 Glis glis
GGAGGGGCGGGCGGCCGGCGCAGTCGCTTTGGGAAGGGTGGGCGTGCAGAGCCAGCTCGTCACTCCCCGAGCGGGGCGATCGCGCGGCGCGGGCTGCAGGGGAGGCGTCCTCGGACTTGCAGAGCGCGGGGCAGCTTCTCGAAAGCGCTAAATAAATAAACAGCTCGGTCCCCTCCCGGCCCGGGCACCCGGCTCGGCCAGACTTCCGGGACCTGGCCGGCGTTTCTTCTCCCAGATCCAGCCGAGCGCTCGGATGCTCTGGTGCTACAGTGGGAAACTTCAGTTTAAAAACACAGCCGTGAAAGTAAACGAGATTCGAACCGGTCGACTTCACCTCCTCCTGGAAGCTTTTGTGCTGGGTCTTGAATCTAGGAGTCTTTGGGGGTATCGCGTGTGTGTGCGTGTGTGTGTGTGTGTGTGTGTGTGTGTGCGTGCGTTTTACTGGGGACTGAACCCAGGGGCATGCTACCTCTGAGCTACAGCCCCAGCCCTTTTTTATTTTCTATTTTTGAAACAGTTGCCAAGGCTGGCCTTGAACCCGTGCTCCTCCGGTTTCAGCCTCCCAAGTACTGGGATTGCCGGGTGCGCCACCGCGCCCGGCTGGGGCAGCCGATCCTTGTAAGTGCCATTTTACTCTTTCACACGGTGCTGTGAGTCTCTACCGCGTATGGTCAGCCACCTGGTGACATCGCCTTCATTTTGATCTGATGATGAGGTAGGCTTTGATGGGATAACATTGCCTCTCTGGATGACATGTCTAAATAGATGCATACACGTTGCAAAAAAATAAAATAGAGGACTCTTGTTAACTCTGCCATCAAATAGTTAAGAAAATATCCCCTAACGCGATGTTGCCAATACTGAAAAAGAGTATATTATTTAGACTGTGAAAAAAATTTGTGTGTGTGTGTGTGGTACCGGGGTTGCCAGGGGCATTCTACCTCGGAGCTACACCCTCAGCCTTATTTTTTTATTCTTTACTTTGAAACAGGGTCTCACTAAGTTGTGGAGGGGCTCACTAAGTAGCTGAGGCTGACCATGAACCTGCGATCCTCCTGTCTCAGCCTCCCAAGTACTGGGATTACAAGCGTGTGAGAATATTAAAAAACAACACATACTCGCTAAACCAGTCATTCTACATGAAATGACATGATAAGATCATTAGTAGCCATGGTGAAAGCCCTATCGCTTATTCTAACTTTATTGTTTTAAAATGTTTATGTATATTGGGGAGGGGATGTGCACGTGTGTGCATGTGAGAGTCATATAAACAGAAATGGATAATTTCTGCTCAGGACAGAGCATTTTTAACACGTATAGAGAAGTTCAACTTAAGAAAATCCCCTCATACAAACATTATAAACCAGATGCAGCGGAGGGAGACTGCTGAAACTCGAGGCTCTTTCCCAGAGAGTTTGCTTCCTCCTCCTCTAATATAAGCATGAAGATCAGGGAATCATAAATTTAAAGTTGGCCAGTGCCAATTAAAGATCACTCCAAAACCGGAGTGAAGCATCCCTACAATGCTAAGGCGAATTAATAGACACAATTGTATTTACAAAAAGTTGGCCTTCAGGCCATATCTCATACACCTGTATAAAATCAGAAGCTGATGCAATGCATGTTTTATTATTATTATATTATTATTATTTTTGCAGTACCGGGGATTGAACCCAGGGGCGTTTTACCTCCGAGCTACACCCCCGGCCCTATTTTTTTATACTTTATTTTGAAACCGGGTCTCACGAAGTTGCAGAGGTCCTCACTAAGTAGCTGAGGCTGGCGGTGAACCCGGATCCTCTGGTCTCAGCCTCCCAAGTACTGGGATTACAAGCGTGCGCCACCATGCCTGGCATGTTTTATTAAGTTAAACCAGCAGCGATAATAGGAATATACCTTTATGTAAGCAGGATGCATGGACAGGCTGATGGAAACTATTTTCACTAAACTATATCCCAGGTGTCTTTACGTAGCTTAATACCCTGGAATTCACATATTCAGGATCAAAGGTTGTTGTAGGAGCTCCTTGGATCTCAATTGCCTTCTAGACCTGTTTGTTTGGTCTAGTGGCTGTATTTTAAAGATTTTAATTAGTTATGGAAAATTCTGTCATGGATATTTCGATGTTTCCCATGGAAAGCTAGACTTTGCGCTTCTCTTTGAAATAGGGGAAGACCTGCCCCCCCTGGGCAGCACTGGTGAGTAGATTAGATCAGTGGTGTTTATGTATGTGTAGGGGGGAGTCTGTACCTTCTCTGCTGTCCCACCAGCTCCCCTGACCCTCACCCACTTAAGATGCTTGTCTGCTCTGTGCATGTGAGTTTTCTAGTCCTGGTTTTTCTAGTGCTTCCCCCAGCACTCAGCCTTTTTATTAGGTTATAAAGTCATAGATGGCTTATCCACGATAGGGTCTAGTCCCAACATTTCTTCTGCATTGCCCTAAGATGTAGTGAAGCTTAAGAGGGTGTGTGGTCTCAGGAATTAAACTCAGGAATTTGGATCCCTACTCATTACTCCCTGTGCAATGGTAGCCATGTTATTTACTGTCCTGAGCTTGTTTCCTCAAATGCAAGATAGTTATCATGATGCGACCTCCTTGGATTACTGGAGATTAAATAGTCTATGCGAAGGCACCTTGGACAGTAACTGGCCCACGGTAACCACCCAAAATAGTTGTGTCCCTTGCCCCTGGGAGTCCAGTTCCTTGAGGACGTGAGTACTTGAAGATTCCACGTAGGTCTTTTCTACTTGTCTACAAAACCCATCAATAGAATCCAAACTTTTGGCATGAAGGAAACTTAACATGATTATTTGCTTAAAATGCCAGTTTTTGGATTCCTCACCCAGAATTTGAATTCAGGAAGTTCCAAACGGGGTCCATAGCATTTTTTCTTTTTGTGTGTGTGTGTGTGTGGTACTGGGGATTGAACCCAGGGGTGTTCTACCTCTGAGCTACACCCCTGGCCCTTTTTAAAATGTTTTAATCATTTATTTAAGTGGTGCTGGGGATTATACCCCCCAGGGGGAGTATAACTCCGAGCTACACCCCCAGCCTTTTTGTTGTTGTTGTTTTAAAACAGGGTCTCACTAGGTTGCAAAGGGCCTCACTAAGTTGCTTGTGGCTGGTTTAGAACCTGCGATCCTCCTGTCTCAGCCTCCCAAGTACTGGGATTACAGGCATGCACCACCACACCCTGCAGGTCCAAGGCATTTTAACCTCTAATTCTGGGGCAGGAGTTCTCGGGTCACACTTTAGACAGTGCCCGTCCTGAACTGGCTGTAGCCATTCAAGTGAATGCGGCAGAGAACCAGGATGGCTTGTCCCGGCCATTGTGGGCCGTTCCCTGACCGGACCAGGACAGCATGCTAAGCCTCGGCTTGATCTGATTGGGTCCCATTTGCTTACTTATTAATTCACAGACATGTATTGAGTACCTACTAGAAATAGACTGAATCGGATACTGGTATACAAAGGTAGGTGAAGTGGTTTCTGACCTCAGGAAGCTCAGAAAATTGACATTTTGGGCCTGGCATTTGAGTCCGAGTCTCTGCTTTTGCCACCACCCATTCTCTTATTTCCATCCCTAACGCCATCTTCTTCCCAAAGATGCTGCTTAATTTCATCATGGCCCCGCCCGGCAGTGTGCGTTCTCATGTCATATTACAGAGTCTTATTTAACAGTTACTTCTGCATTTCATGCGGACACGTCGCACAGCTCAGTAGTTAGGTGCTCACTAGATATTTGTGGGACTTAGTTTCCTTGGACATACCTGTCTTCTGAAACTTAGCTTGTGTTCATTCGCTTATCATATAGGGAACATCTTCTAGGAGCCACACACTGTTCCAGAAGCTGGGGAGACAGCAGTGGATGGAATTAAAATCCCTGCCCACAGGGATCTTCTGGTTGGGAAACAGACCATAGGAGTAAGCTATTTGGAATTCTTATCTGTTCCACTGTTATTTGTACCTGACCTCCGCCGAGATCTTGTTTGCTCTGTGACCCTACTGCATTTCTCTTTAATGGGACTTTTTTCCTGGTCCAGGTCTCCGCAGCCCTTCCTTGAGTGGTGACTTTATCTCTAGCTAGAGAGCTCTCCGTTTATCCTGTTGTGCTTTTTTGTTTTTGCGTTTCTGGGGATTGAACCCAGGTCCTTACGCCTGTTAGACAAGGGCTCTACTACTGAGCCACACCCCCAGCCCTCTGTTGTATTTTAAATCAGTGCACCTAGCCGGGCATGGTGGCACACTCTTGTAATCCCAGTACTTGGGAGGCTAAAACAGGAGGATCGCAGGTTCACGGCCAGCCTCAGCTGCTTAGTGAGGCCCTCCGCAACTTAGTGAGACCCTGTTTCAAAATAAAGAATCCACAATAGAGCTGGGGGTGTAGGTCAGGGGTAAAATGCCCCTGGATTCAATCCCCAGTATCGCAAAAGAAAAAATCAATGCATCTGTCTCTTTCAGGCTTTAACCAAAATGAAGCTTCCAAAAGCCAGAAGCTTCCACAATAGCTATCTTTAAAAATGGCAACTTGTATAGTCTCTTTTTACAGGATCTTGTTGAAGTTTGTAGAAGTCATGTGACACTACTGTCACATTTTTGTTGTTGTTGTGTTGTTATAATATTGCTTTTCTTTTTCTTTTTTCTTTCTTTCTTTTTTTTTTTGCAGTACTGGGGATTGAACACAGGGGCATTCTACCTTTTAGCTACACCCCCAGCCCTATTTTATTTATTATTTATTATTTATTTATTTGTTTGTTTGTTTATTATTTTTTCTGTGTGTGGTACTGTGGTGAACCCAGGGACATTCTACCTCTGAGCTACACCCCCAGCCCTATTTTTATTTTTATTTTGAAACAGGGTCTCACTACTTGCTAAGATTGTCCTTGAACCCGCAATCCTCCTATCTCAGCCTCCCAAGTACTGGGATTATGGGCATGTGCCACCACGCCCAGCTTTATTTTTTATTTTGAAAAAGGGTCTCACTAAGTTGCTGAGGGCCTCATTAAGTTGCTGAGGCTGGTCTCAAACCTGTGATGCTCCTGTCTCAGCCACCCAACTACTGGGATTACAGGCATGCACCACCATGCCCAGCATCTTTCTTTTGAAGTTTCTTAGCCACTGTGCCAAACATAAAAGTAACTCTGACTACATTTATATTCCATAAACTATTTTGAGCAATACTGTGAATAATTTATTAGTAAATTACAATCTTATCTAATTATTTTTATTGTCATGTGACACTGGAGATTGAACCCAGAGGCACTGTGCCACTGTGCTACTCCCCCAACCCTTTAAAATTTTTTTAAAAATTTGGAACAGGGTCTGAGTTGCCCAGGCTGGCCTCAAACTTGTGATCCTCCTGTTTTAGCTTCCCAAATAATAGGCATGTACCACCTTTAAATATGTGATTAATTTTATCTTTAAATATATGATTTTTAAACCAAGTTTTCTACATCCTTATCGAGCTCTTTGGATTTTTCTGGGTCCAATACTTGTTTTTGAGAAATAAGAGAGGGCTTTCAATATATCAGATACTCCTCAAAATGAGTACCACCGAAAATTCAGGTTTAATTTTGATTTCTAGAGTGGCAAATTTTTGTGAAAATGGCCCAAGATGCATTTATATTTTGCATTTATTCTGCATTTATCTATTTGATTTCTAGCTATGATCACCTTTGGCTCACAATGGCATGTGCTATATTTCCCAAGTCTAAATGACTTCCTGTTAGAACTTGAACTGGTTTAATAGGAATTTGGGGGGGAAACATATTCAAACACCAAAAATCATCTCACTTTATGCTGCGAAACACAAGATGAGGAATTCGATTTGGGCAGAATAGCAGTTTTGAGCCGGGTGTGGTGGCGCACGCTTGTAATCCCAGTACTTGGGAGGCTGAGACCAGAGGATCTGGGTTCGCAGCCAGCCTCGGCTACTTAGTGCTGCCCTCTGCAACTTAGTGAGACCCTGTTTCAAAATAAAGAACAAAAAATAGGGCTGGGGGTGTAGCTCAGAGGTAGAATGCCCCTGGGTTCAATCCTCAGTTCCGAAAAAAAAAAAAAAAAGAATAGCAGTTTTGAGCCAGGCAGCAGGTGAACATGCAGGTAGAATTATGTGTCGGGTCATGGATGGTCACTCAACCCTGTGGCAAGTTGTGACACTTGGCCCAAGTTCAAACTGCCACATCAGGACTAAGTTTGAGTCTTTACACATGCAACCACGTGACCATTGACAGATGGGGTTCTCCATCAGACCAGTTGGAGTTTTAGTACTATAGAATTCAGAAATTACACACTCCTTCTGCTTGCTATCAATTTTTCTTTTTTGGTGGGTGGAGAAGGGAGGTGGGGTACGGGTGCAAGTTTTGAACCTGGGCCTATACAAAACCACAGTAACTGATAGAACAGAACTTGTTGGAAATTCACTTTTGATTTAACTGATGTTCCCCCCCTCCCTACACACACACATACTAAACTAACATTTAGAGACGGAAATACATAGCATGCACAACGGAACTGGGATGTTGGTTTTAGGCTGAAGGTAGGCGCAAAAAAGGTCACTGGGAGGGCTCATGTGGTGTGGGTAAAGGGAACACAACCAGCCCAGTGTAAGTTTTGCAGATGGGAAAAGTAGCTTCGCCAATAGTTGTTGCTGGACTTCTCTGCATCTTTTTTGTGTGTGTGTGTGTGTGGTACTGGGTATTGAATTCAGGGCATTCTACCTCTGAGCTACACCCCAGCCCTTTTTTTTTTTTTTTTGCGGTACCGGGGATTGAACGCAGGGGCGTTCTACCTCCGCGCTACACCCCCGGCCCTATTTTTTGTACTTTATTTTGAAACTGGGTCTCACGAAGTTGCGGAGGGCCTCACTAAGTAGCCGCGAACCCGAATCCTCCAGTCTCCGCCTCCCAAGTACTAGGATTACAAGTGTGTGCCACCATGCCTGGCCCACCCCAGCCTTTTTTATATTTTATTTTGAATCAGGGTCTTGCTAAATTGCTGAGGCTGGCCTCGAACCTGTGATCCTCTGGTCTCAGCCTCCTGAGTATTGGGATCACAGGTGTGCATCACTGTGCCCGGCTTCTCTGCATCTTTTATCAGGCTCTCATCCTTCATGACATTTTGTATCCCCCATCTGTGCCTCTCCAGGAAGATCTGTAACAAGCCTGCTGGATACTGCACTTCCCAGCTTTAGGAGATGATAATAAGATTTCTCCTGTGGCACATATATATGCAGATTGTTCACTCTTCTGCTTTTATGAAATTGTTTTTAAAACTGAACTGTTAAAGTTTGTATTTGAACACTTTTTTTTTTTTTTTTTTTGCGGTACCGGGGATTGAACCCAGGGGTGTTCTACCTCCGTGCTACACCCCCGGCCCTATTTTTTTTTTTATATGTTATTTTGAAACCGGGTCTCACGAAGTTGCAGAGGGCCTCACTAGGTAGAGAGAGAGAAAAAAAGACAGGGAGAGAGACAGAGAGAGAGAGCTGGGTCTTACTAAGTTGCTGAGGTTGTCCTCCAACCTGCAATCCTCCTGTCTCGGCCTCCCAAGTACTGGTATTACAGGCACATGCCACCACATCTGGCTTGAGCAAGTACTTTAAAAGATCAAATAGTCCAAGCTCAGGCTGGGAGTGTAGCTCAGTGGTAGAGCTCTTACCTAGTTTATTCCATTACCTAGCCCTGTATTCCATTCCCAGTACTAGAAAACAAAACAAAAACCCAAGCTCATGCTTTTTAATAACTGAAACCAGTATCTATAATTTTTCATATCTAAAATTCTACAAGACGGGCGTGGTGGCACACACTTGTAATCCCAGAGCTTGGGAGGCTGAGACAGGAGGATCACAGGTTCACAGGCAGCCTCAGCAACTTAGTGAGGCCTTCTGCAACTTAGTGAGACCCTGTTTCAAAATAAAAGAATAAAATAGGACTGAGAGTGTAGCTCAGAGGTAGAATGCCCCTGGGTTCAATCCCCGGTCACACACACACACACACACACACACACACACAAATCTACAAAAGTCAGGGTCTGGGGGTTCAGCTCAGTGGTAGGGTGTCTATCTAGAATGTTTAAGGCCCTGCATCCAATAAAATAAAATCTATAGAAGCTATTAATTAGACTAGCTTGTTTTCCCTTCAATGTGTAGAAAGAAAAAGAAAAAAATTTCCTTCTATTTTTTTTTTTTTTTTTTTTGTCAGTGCTGGGAATCGAACCCAAGGCCTGGTACTTGCTAGGCCTGTACTCTACCACTGAGCCACACCCCCAAACCTCCTCCTTCTCAAGTTCTCTTTTTTATGTTTGGTGGGAGCAACTCTTGTCATTCTCAGGTGGAGAAAGCCCACACATCTCATTGAGCAATGATAAGTCGCCAAGTTGCAGGAGTTCTAGGGATTTTCTTCGCTAGCCGTCATCATGGCCAACGTTTTCTTGGGAGACATGTTTTGATTTCAGTATTATATCAGGTGCCTCAGAGCCTAATGGCCAATTTAAGTTTACTACCCTTGCTGCTATCTCAGCATTTAATTTGCTCTACAAAGCTGCAGGAGCAACCTCCACATGACGACATCGCTAAGACAGAAGACATAACGGACACAGGCTGGCTGGGGTGGTGAGTCACTCCTCCCCTGCATCTGCGGAATCACATGACTTGTTTTGGTTCGGGTTTGGAGAGTGATGGCTGCTGGGGAGGGTAGATTTCTGAAGGACCCAAGAGAACATCACCAGGAAACTCACAGCAGGCTGGCTGGGTGGGGGTAGGTAAAGACCCGCATGCAAGGATGCGTAGAGACAGAGGAATTGTGTGCCTTAACAGCAGTAGAAGAACCTGAGGAGAGTCCATGCAGATTCTAAGATTATTTTATTAATGAGGGGGAAAAGTGTGAATTTCAGCACAGCTTAACTTAATAAAAAGGGAAGGCTTTCAATTTAGAACCAATAGTTGCCATGAATTGACGCACAGTTCCAACTGTCCTAACGGTGGGTGGTTTCCTAAACTGCTGGAGTGTAGAAGATGGTCTTGAATTGCCTGTATTAAAAATGTTAAGCCGGGCGTGGTGGCGCACGCTTGTAATCCCAGTACATGAGAGGCTGAGACAGGAGGATCACAGATTCACAGCCAGCTTCAGCTACTTAGTGAGGCCCTCCACAATTTAGTAAGACCCTGTTTCAAAATAAAGAATAAGAAATAGGACTGGGGGTGTAGCTCGGAGGTAGAATGTCTCTGGGTTCAATCCCCAGTACTGCAGAAATATAAAATAAAATAAAAATAAAAATGTTAATTATACGCCGCGTGGGGTGGCGCACGCCTGTAATCCCAGTGCTTGGGCGACTGAGACAGGAGGATCGCAGCTTTAAGAAAGCTTCAGCAATACAGCAAGACTCTTAGCAACCTAACAAGACCCTGTTTCAAAACAAAACAGGGTTTTGTTGGGAGGGTAGCTCCGAGGTAGAATGCCTCTGGGTTCAACCTCTATTACCAAAAAAAGAAAAAAATTTAAGCTAATTATGTAACATTTTTCTACAATGCAAACTCCTAGGTAAAGACTGAAAAAGATATTTGGCAAGTCCTGTTTATAAGGAAATGTAAAAATCTCAAGTGAGCTAGACGTCGGTCTCGTGAGGACACTGTTGGGGAGGGAGTTAGGTTGTACCAAGGACACAGACCTGCTCCATAAAATCAAATTCGGCAGCTTGAAGTCACCTCCAAATAGACTTTTGTAGCCTAAGAATAACCAAAGATAAAACGGGGTGTGGTGGCACATTCCTGTAATCCCAGTACTTGGGGGACTGAGACTGGAGGATCACAAGTTTGAGGACAGCAATTTTTTTGTGTGTGTGTGGTACTGGGGATTGAACCCAGAGGTATTTTACCTTCAAGCTACACCTCCAGCCCAATTTCATTTCTTATTTGGAAACAGGGCCTCATGTAGGTTGCTGAGAGTCTTATTACTTGCTGAGGCTGTCCTCAAACCTGCGATCCTCCTGTCTCAGCCTCTCAAGTACTGGGATTACAGTCATGCACCACCATGCCCGGTGAGGACAGCAATTTTGCAAGGCCATCAGCAGCCTAGCAAAGCTCTGTTTCAAAACAAATTTTTTTTAAAAAAGTAGGAGCTGTGGGTGTAACTTGGAGGTAGAATGCCCCTGGGTTCAATACCCAGTGCCAAAACAAAATAAAACAAAACAACAAAAAAAACCCTACAGATTTATCATCAGGGAGATTTTCAACAAGCTTTTTTGAATATATTGTTATTTTTCCTTTTTTGACTGGTGATAGTGAAAATGAAATGGTATTCCCTGAGTCTAGATCCTGACCATTTAGAAACAGCCAAAGAGACTTCAGAAATGAATAAATATCTCCTGCTGTTTAAATAGCCACCTTCCAACCAATTAAGAAACGGCCCTGGCAGGCATTCTGAGTCACGGTGATTCTGGACATGTCTCCTGACCTCTCCCCAGGCTTACACGCACTGACCCTCTTCCTCCCACTGGCTCACAACCATGCCTTGGGCACAGAAAAAAACTAATGCTGCAAAGTCTGGTACAAAAATTTTAAATACCATAGAAAACATCAGGTAAAAAAAAAATCTCTGTGAAATGTAGCTGCCACGTAAAAAGATGAGCAGCATCTTCTTGGCTCAGAGACAAAAGTATTCGTCTTTCTATAATTCAAAACCAAAGGTGAAGCAACACCATGGAAGATTTTAAGAAAAGAAGCAGTGTCTTTTTTTGAGACACTCGCAGAAAAGAAAATGTGGTCAACACAGAGATGTTTTATTGCTGATTCCTACATAAAGTGACCTCCATGTTCAAATCTCAGAAGCATGTCTTCTGATGCAGTGTTGCCTCCCTGAAAAGGAGCAGCACTGAGCTTTCCTGCAGGGAGCTTTGGTTACTGGTATAATTATAGGCTTCTAGAAGGTTCCTTGGCTGTGTCTTTTGTCCATTCCCAACTGTTGCTCCTTCCTTCAAATAGACGTACTTCATGCCCCTGCATGATCTTTCGACAGTACTGACACACACATAGGTGTGCTGGAAAGCCTATTCCTGCTTATGGACCATGTGCACAAAATAGTTTCATGACATGTCGTTGCCTGGCGGCCATCTTAGAGCAGGAACTTCCCGGTTTGCTGTCTCACCATTTAATGAGAAAATTTGGTCACAACTCAGGCTGAGATTCTAACAATAGGCAGGCAAAGGACTTTGTTAGAAGGAAATTATCTGGCCGGGCGTGGCGGCGCACACTTGTAATCCCAGTACTTTGGGAGGCGGAGACCGGAGGATCCGGGTTCGCGGCCAGCCTCAGCTCTCTCTCTCTCTCTCTCTCTGTCTCTCTCTCTCTCTCCTTAGGCCCTCCGCAACTTCGTGAGACCCGGTTTCAAAATAAAGTATAAAAAATAGGGCCGGGGGCGTAGCGCAGAGGTAGAACGCCCCTGGGTTCAATCCCCGGTACCGCAAAAAAAAAAAAAGAAGGAAATTATCTAAAATTTCAGCAAACAAATTTAAGTGTTAATTTTTTTTCTTGATAGGAATACCATACAACTATAAGAAGTATAAAATCTTTTCTGTCAAACGGGTGGTCAGACAGCAGCCATTTTAGCTCATATAACCTTTGGTTGACTAGAATATTCCAGAATGTCAGCCATTTTAGCTCATATGACCTTCGGTTGACCAGAATCTTCCAGAATGTCTGCCATTTTAGCTCATAGAACCTATAGTTGACTAGAATCTTCCAGAATCTTAAACTTTGTTTCAAAACTCCCACCTGTCCTAGAAATAAGCCAATCACTGCAGAGTTGTACTTGTTTCAGAATTCCTGTCTGTCTTAGAAAATAGCCAATCCGCCGGGCGTGGTGGCGCACGCTTGTAATCCCAGTACTTTGGGAGGCGGAGACCGGAGGATCCGGGTTCGCGGCCAGCCTCAGCTCTCTTGCTCTCTCTCTCCCTCTCTCCCTCTCTCCCTCTCTCTCTCTCTCTCTCTCTCTCCTTAGTGAGGCCCTCCGCAACTTCATGAGACCCAGTTTCAAAATAAAGTATAAAAAATAGGGCCGGGGGTTTAGCGCGGAGGTAGAACGCCCCTGGGTTCAATCCCCGGTACTGCAAAAAAAAAAAAAAAAAGAAAAAGAAAACAAAATAGCCAATCCCACAGAGTTGTGAACCTAAGCCCACACCAATCAGGGAAAGGGGCAGGATCACATCAGGGATAAAAGTCTGAGCGGACTGCCCGCTTGATGTGCTCACTTACCAGACGTTTTGTCGGTTGCACATCTTTCTGCAGAAGTAAAATGGGTTTGCCTTGCTGAGTGACTCTCAGGTGTCATATTTTGATCACCAACTTGCATTTACATGCCCAACACAGCATACAACCCCACGAACGGCCTTTGCCACAGATGTGTCCAAGAGAGGTGAACTGCCACAGGCAGCTGGTTGACTGGCCTCAAAAGTGAGCAAAAGAAATAGGCCAGTATTCCTGAATAGCACAGAATTCTGAAGAAATTAGTGGGGTCCATAATTGATGCTTAAGTCACCCACCAAAGTTCAAAGGATATCCCTCCACACATGGGAATATGCTTTGCAGTTGGCTACCAGAGAGGATAGAAAAGATTGGTGGTATATGCCTGTAATTCCAGTAATTGGGAGGCTAAGACAGGAGGATTGCAGGTTTGAGGCCGGCCTCATCAATTTAGCGAGACCCTGTTTCAAAATAAAAAAATAAAATAGGGCTGGGGGTGTAGCTCAGAGGTAGAAGCCCCCTGAGTTCGATCCCCAGTACCAAAAAAAAGAGTTGTTTCTTCATTTGGTTGTTTTTTTGGCTTTACCAAATAGCTAACAAACCATCAAGTTTGAGACAACTTCATTATTATTATTATTATTATTATTATTATTATTATTATTGGTACTGCGAATTGAACCCAGAGGCATTCTACCTCTGAGCTACACCCCCAGCCCTATTTTTTATTCTTTATTTTGAAACAGGGTCTTACTAAGTTGCAGAGGGCCTCACTAAGTAGCTAAGGCTGGCCACAAACCTGCAATCCTCCTATCTCAGCCTCCCAAGTACTGGGATTACAAGCGTGCACCACCACATCCAGCTTTGAGACAACTTTAGAAAACATAAATGTCTGTCCCATATTAAGGTGGTATTCTTATGGGAAGGTTGGAGAACCAGCAAATGAGTTTACTGTGAGTCTGCCTTGCATTGCTATAACAACATACCTGAGATAATTTTTCTTCTTTTGGTACTGGGGATCGAACCCAGAGGCTTTCTACCTCTGAACTAGACCCCTCCTTTTATTTTTTATTTTGGAACAGTGTCTCACTAACTTACCGCACTCTGGCCTCTAACCTGCAACCCTCCTGTATCAGCTTCCCAAGTACTGGGATTACAGCATTCACCACTGTGCCCAGCTCAAAGATTTCATTTAAATATACCCCTAGCAGGGCTGCGAGTATAACTGAGTGGTAGAGCACTTGTCCAACATGTGCAAGGCCTGAGTTCATTCCCCAGCACCACAAACATAAATGAATAAAAATAGCCTTGGTAAAGGAAGTGATGGACTTTATATTTTTAAGTGAGGTGATGTTACTGAGCACCCATATATTTTTTAATATCCCCAACAGCAGAGCAGAAGACGTGACATTTGCTGGGGCCCCATCTCTTCGATGATCTCAGTCTCGTCCTCTCTCTTCTCTGTATTTGAGAGGCGTAAGAAGCCATCCCAGACAAGAGGCCTAGGAGGCAAATCCAGCTGTCACGGTTTCACAGATTCTTCTCATCAGAGTTGCCTTTTCTCTGGTGGGGCCTACAGGTGATGAGATCGGGCAAAGGCTGGACAAGGCGGCAACAGCAGAGTTTTGGAATGACCCTGGAGAGTCACTGCGCGCTCTGCCAGCCCCCTCCCTCCCGGGCACGGTGCTGGGCACCATCTCGAGTCCCTTCCGTGCTAACGTTCTATTATTCTGTGATAACGGCGGCACTGTGCCGTGTGTTTGGCAAGTTCGATTCACTGGTGAGGTATTTTCATCAGTGGCCAAAGTTGCCTCAATGCTAAGATTAGAATACTGCCGGTGAGGCTTCAAGGTTAGCAATTAACTAAAATAAATGAGCCATTTCACACCTCGCCTAGTGCTCTCCTTCCCAACTCTCTGAACAGGAGAACAAATAAACAGCAGATCGCAATGAATTAATTCACAGGCAAAGACTATTTTTGGCAATTAGGAAAGTTGGACACTTCCCTGTTTATACATACTTATTATGTACATAAATATGCATATGCATTTATAAATATGTACCATTTGTCATTAAATATGAATATTCCCAAATTACAAAAACATAATATTTACTGGACACGTACTATGTGCTAAGCACAGCTGAAGACTTCATATACATTATCAGTGACTTCTTATTTTTATTCATTTCTTCTATTTTCAGTCTTAATGTTCACAATTGATTCCTTGAAATACGGAGTCCCAGAAAATTTATTGCAAGCATCTTTTCTGGTGAGCATAACTATTATCAGAGAGTAGGGAAATGATAATTCATAAAAAGGACTCTCTATTTGTTTGAATATTTGGTAAAGGCCTTTCTGGAAATGCATGAATTTGATCACTGAATGCATGAATTTTATATCTGGAGGCAGGGATTATGCCTCTACTAAAACTTTGGGACAGAAAGGAAAAATCTTGGAGTTGATGGAGAGTGAGATATTTCCATCTCTAATGAGATCAGGGAAAAAAATAACTCAGTAAAGACTCAAGGAAAACTTTCCTGGCAATGAGGGTTCTGTTTAATCAGTTATTGTGATGTTTGAACCGCATGCTCTGGAAACAGCCTATAGGATAAATGTTCCCATGACTGAGACAATTCAGGTGTGGTTCTTTTATTCTGGCCCCAAATATCCACGAGAAGTGACATGTCTCCTGATCGCTAATGTTCATCTTCTTTGCGTGAACTCCGCAGTTGATGAAACATTTAGCGACAGAAGGAATGTGTAGTATATTGTGATGACTATAATGTTGCATATTTTCCCAAAATGTACAAATATAAAATGTGCTATGTTTTACTCATACGCCTGCATATGGAAAACAGAAACAAAAATTGTTTACTTTGGCTACAACAAATATCATTCCCTTTTGATATCCCTCAGCCAAACCAACCATGCATCTTCTCCAGATACCAGAATCTGTATTAAATACAAGTTTCCCACTCCAAGCCCCCTCGCCCCCTCTCCCCCCTCCCTCTCTCCCTCTCCCTCTTTCTCTCTCTCTCTCTCTCTCTCTCTGTCCTCTGTTAAATAAAAACAGTTAATGTTAACTTTCCCGTAGCACCAGGAGCATTTGTTGTTGTTTCATTAGTAATTTAGGAAAGTAACTGAAGCATAAAGAAGCTATATTATTTATTACCATGCCCTCCTCTACTGGATATCACTATAATTTTCAATATTAATGTCTTTCTTACAAGTGTAAGTTGGAAAATTGCAGTCTGTGGGTTAAGTTCATAACTTAAACAGTTATGAAATGTTTCCAGGTGATTCACTGATCCTGATTTTATCATCAAACCAACAGAGTACCTGATCAATGCTTGTGTTATCTATATTTACCTAAGCGAATGTTTATTCATAATTGTTGTAATAACTTCTTTAAAGGATTCTCCTCCAGGGTCACAAGCCATATGAGTCAGTTCTCTTAAGTCAAGTGTGCGTTTGACACTCAGCAGTTCAGTAACAAGTATTTTATGGGCAAAACGGGCCGAGCCAGGACCCAGCAATGCCTGTGCAATGGAGACCTTGGTGAGAAATTGGCTTTGCCAGGGCAGGCAGTTCTGGCAACTTACAGGTTAGCTCAACGGCCACAATTTGGGACGCCTGGAATCAGTCAAGAGGTGTCCAATGTGGATACCACTGGGGAACTTCTGCATGTGCGACCAGACAGGGTAAGTCAGACGGGTCAGGACTTCTAATATGCTGCTCTGTAACTGAACATGAGAGGGTAGGCAGAGATAATTAAGCGAGGAACCACCGGGCGCGGTGGTGCGCTCCTGTAATTCTAGTACTTGGGAGGATGAGACAGGAGGATTGCAGGTTTGAGGCTAGCCTCAGCAACTTAGAGGGACCCAGTTGCAAAAATAAAAAGGGCTGGGGGTGTAGCTCAAAAGTCGAATGCCCCTGGGTACAATCCCCAGGAGAGAGGGAGAGGCAGGGGGAGGGGGAGGGGGAGGGAGGAGGAGGATAGAAAGAAGACGGGAACCTGTTCAGCTACCATCTCCATGGGGGCGGATCGCCGGCTCTCCCAGCCGCTGGCCCAGAGAACACAGGTGTTCAAAGAGCATGAAACTACCTCAAGTTTTCAAGCTGAAAAGCAAAGTCATCTTCTCACCTCTTCCCAAGTGTTCCTGAATGAATGACACCACTGTCACCCTCCCCCCTTCCTGTGGAATTTTCTAGGCCCTTGCCTCTTACTCTCTGTCCTGCCCGCCATGCTCTGACGGATCCCCGGCCAGTGAGTCCCTGAGCTCCAGGGCACCGTGGAAGGAGCTGCGGAAGCTCGTTTCCATCACGGTCAAGTTCCTGCTGGAGCCTGCAGCAGCCGCCAGTGTCACTTTAACATTCTTGTTCCCTTCCTGACCCCTGGCTGACTCCAAAGGCCGGGCTCCTCCTCTGTTCCTGAGCTAATCTATTTATGATCCCCTCCCGCGCTGGGCTGCTCATTCCAAAGGACTCGCCACTTGCTACTGTCCTCCCGGGCTGGTATTCCCCCCTTGCTCCGCCTCCAGCCCGCAGCTCCTTCTGAATTGGAAGATACATATGCCTCCTCTTTGGGGCTCTCTGTGACTGAGGCATAGGGTCTTTTTTTTTTTTTTTTTTTTTTTTTTGCACTGGGGATTGAACCCAGGGGCATTCTACCTCTGAGCTACATCCCAGCCCTATTCTATTTTTATTTGGAAACAGGGTCTTGCTAGGTTGATGAGAGTCTCATTACTTGCTAAGACTGTCCTCGAACCTGCGATCCTCCTGTCTCAGCCTCCCAAGTACTAGGATTACAGGCATGCGCCACCCTGAGTGGTCCCTATCGTCCTGCCTGCCCAAGAGTGAATGCCCAGAGCCAGGCACCTGTAATCCCTGTACTTGGGAGGCTGAAACAGGAGGCTCGCAGGTTTGAGGCCAGCCTCAGCAGTTTAATGAGACTCTGTTTAAAATAAATAAATAAAAAGGGCTTGGAGTACAGCTTGGAGGTAGAATATCCCTGGGTTCAATCCCCAGTACCAAAAATGAAATAAGCCCCAAAAAGCAGATGCCCAGGGAGCACCCAGCCAGGGAAGGGAGGCCTGTGCGAAGGGCGACCCGATGGTGCCGCTTGCACTGGTGGAAAAGTGGCGTTTGTTTTTCAGTACAGAAAAAAACATCATGGTATTTTTCCAGCCTGCAATAAAAGAAAATGCTATATTGAAGCAAATAAATATATCTTAATTAAGTTTATGCAGAGTGCAATGGGAATTGCTTTTTAATAATTTGGAAATAAAAGAAGTGGTCAAAAAGAACAATGGACAAATGAATATGTCTAATATCTCCCAACAGAAAAGGAAGAGGATATAAATTTGTGATGGGAAACCACATACTGCGTCTTCACACACCCACACATGATGTGACTTTCGGGTAGGATTAGGAAAGTCAAATTCCATAGTCTCAAAATAGTAGAAAATCGTAGGAGCCAGGCACAGTGGTGCACACCTCTAATCCCAGCTACTTAGGAGGCTGAGGCAGGAGGATGGCAAGTTGGAAGCCAGCCTGGGCAACTTAGAGATCCTGTCTGAAAATAAAAAACAAAAGGGCCAGGGATGTAGCTCAGTAGTGGGGTGCCCTGGTTCCAATCCCCAGTACTGTAGAAAGAAAGAAAAAAAGACAGAGGGAGGGAGGGAGAAAGAAAGGAAGAAAGAAGATTGATTCAAAAGACAGCTCCTAACTACTCCCAATTAAAGTAACTTCTGGAAAGAATTCTTTAAAAAATGCACTCTCAGCTGGACATGGTGGTGCACGCTTGTAATCCCAGTACTTGGGAGGCTGAGACAGGAGGATT
>PVJS01025946.1:0-27431 GCA_004027185.1 Glis glis
TTTGCCATTTCTTGTGTGACAGCCTAGTTCTCTCCCTGCTTCCCATCAAGGAAAAATACCCTCTACAAGGCTCACCCAGTAGGATGTAATAATTGTCTCTGTTTCCCACTCATGCCCAGTCCGAGTGGGGCCTTTGTCATGATTATCCTGTCTCCACAGCACACAGGGACACATCAGCCACGAGGGGGAGGAAGGCACAGGAGCCCTCTTTCCTGAACATTGACCCAGATGCATTACTGGAAGCAACTTTGGCTTGCTCTTCCCCTCTCTCCCTTTGGAGATCCTCAGAGTGTGCTCTACCTGAGCAGGAGAAAGAAACGTGCCCTGAGGTGGCCTGAAGGCCCTCTGCAGCAGACCTCTGCTATATGCCCACCACGCCCATTCACTTTCTTTTGGAAATGCAGCAAAAACTTGCGCCCTTGCAGTTAGCTGGGCCTTATGACTGAATTCTCACCAGGATGACGCAGAGAGCCTGGGCAACCCCTTGGGACTTGTCTCTGTGAATTCTCCATGTGAGATGGAATATCAGTCTCTGTCCTTCATAAGTAGCAACATTGGGGACCACATGGATCATTAAACATAGTTTACCTGGACAGAGAACCAAGATGGCGGGATAGCGAGAGGCAGCATGTTGCCAGCACTCCAAGAATTGGAGTTCGGCCAGCGGGAAGACTGCATCTTGAAAAGAAAAGTAGGGCAGCCAAAACTCAACAAAACAATGAGAACCAAAGTGCAGCAGAATGCGAGGAAGTGGAAAGAGCAGAGGACTGTAGGGAGCTCAAAGCATTTCACCTGGAAAGCGGAGAGCGAAGACAAAGGCGCCATCTTGGCTGAGCCACTCCAGCACCATGGCTCCCGGAATCCTCCAGCAAAGAAACAGCTGATTCTTGTGAAACCAGCAATTATAGTCCACCATCAAAAGCAGTCAACATCAGAGCATGATGAAGCCTAAGTCAAACCAGATCCACACCTACAACAGCAACAACTGTAAAGGGTGGGATGTGAGCCTCCGCCCCCACAAAGAAACCGATGCGGAGAGACATAGATGAAGCAGTCAGGTACAGGAGCACCCCAACACCAAGAAAAAGAGCGGGTGAAACATGGCCCCTGTGGAGTAGCCTAGCACCGGTGCAGAACACTCCAGCACTGAGGACATGGATGGACAAGGCATGGCCTCCCGGAGCTGCCCAACAACGAGAACACGAGTGAGTGAGATAAACAGAGGCAGTGTGTTGCCGGCACTCCGACACTTGGAAATCGGCTGGCAGGAACACTGCTTCTTAACAAGAAAAGTGGAGCAGGCAAAACTCGACAAAGCAAAGAGAGCTAAAGAGCAGCAGAGTGCGAGGCAGCAGACAGAGCGGGGGGGGCTAAACAGAACTCCATGCATTTCACCTGGTAAGTGGAGAGCAGAGGTGGCCATCTATGCGGGGCCACGCCTACACTGCGACTCCCGGAGACCAACAGCAAAGAGACAGCAGATCCTTGTGAAACCAGCGACTATAGACCACAATTGAAACCGATCAACTCCGGAACATGATGAAACCCAAGTCAACCCAGACCCGCACCTACAATGATGATGGTTTCAAGGGGTGGGCCGTGAGTCTCTGCTCTGGCAACAAGTGAGATGAGAGACAAAGAAGAGGTGGCCATACACAGGAGCAGCCCAACTCTGAGAACATGAGCCAGTGAGCCACGGCCCCCATGAGCAGCCCAACATTGTCCTGGATTACCCCAGAACTGAGGACATAGGTAGATGAGTCATGGCCCCCTCCCCAGCAGCCCAGCACTGAGAACACAGGCAGGTCAGCCCCCGGCCCCACCCCCAACGACCCCCCCGCACTGGGGACCTGGGGCAGGTGAACTATCGGCCCCACCCCTGGATACCCCCAACTCTGGGGATGAAGGGCAGGCAAGCCCTTGGCCCCACCCCCAGAGACCCCCTGGCGCCAGAGATGCGGGGCGGGTGAGCCCTTGGTCCTCCCCCTGGTACCCCCCAGCGCTGGGGATGAGGGGTGGGCAAGCCCTTGGCCCCAACCCCGGAGAACCTCTCACCCAGGCTCTGGGAACACGGGGCAGGTGAGCCCTAGGCCTCGCCCCCGGAGACTCCCTAGCGCTAGGGACACAGGGTGGGTGAGCCCTTGGCCCCACCCCCACAGAATGCCTCCCTCGGCACTGGGGACACAGGGCGGGTGAGCCCTGGGCCCCCGCCCCCAGAGCACCCCTACCCCGGCACTGGGGACGTGGGGTAGATGAGCTCTGGGCCCCGCCCCCGGAGATCCCCCATCGCTAGGGATGCGGGGCGGGCAAGCCCTGGGCCCCGCCTCCGGAGACCCCCACCAGCACTGGTGATACGGGGCAGGTGAGCCTTCAGCCCCGCCCCTGGAGACTCCCCTGCACTGGGGACATGGGACAAGTGAGCCCTTGGCCCCGCCCCCAGAGAACCCCTCACCCCAGCACTGGGGACACGGGGTGGGTGAGTCCTGGGTCCTGCCCTGGAGATCCCCTTCCCCTGTCACTGGGGATGTGGGGTGGGTGAGCCCTGGGCCCCGCCCCCGGAGACCCCTGGCACTGGGGACACGGGGCGGGCAAGCCCTCAGCCCCGCCCCCAGAGAACCCCTCCTCACGGTGCTAGGGACACAGGGCGGGTGAGCCCTTGGCTCCTCCTGAAGAGCCCCTGGTGCTGGGGACGCGGGGCGGGTGAGCCCTTGGCCCCACCCCTGGAGATCCCCTGGCACTGGGGATGCGGGACGGGTGAGCGCTTGGCCCTGCCCCCGGAGAACCCCTCACCCTGGCGCAGGGGACGAGGGGCAGGCGAGCCCTCGGCCATGCCCCCAGGACCCCCCCCAGCACTGGGGAATCGGGGAGGGTGAGCCCTTGGCCCTGCATCCAGAGAACCCCTCCCCCCCAGGCACTGGGGACGTGGGGCTGGTGAGTCCCCGGCCCTGCCACAGAGTACCCCATGGCTGTGGTCAGGGGAGGATGAGCCATGACCCTGCGCCAGAAGACTCCAGACAAAAGAGAGTAAACCTCAGATGAGCGAAGAAGGAGAACTGGGGGAGACGGGAGGGAAGGAGAGGAAAACAAACTGGTGCACAGGATAGACATACACAAAGATATCAAAGTCAACTACTATGCTGAAAAGGGGAAGGAAGGAAGAGGAGGCCAGGGGAGTAATTGGGGAGGGCTAATTGACTGATGAGTGCATGTATATGTAAACCACCCTGAAATCCTTCAAGATGACTGCAATGCACTAATAAATATATATATATATGTATATATATATATATATATATACATATATATATATATTTATGGCACCGAGGTTGATTTATGGATCCCATCTCAGCTGCTCTGCAGCCCACAGTAAATGCAGGACTGAATTCTCCAATATAGCAGCTGCCACAACACACCCAGTGGAAAACGACTGTATGCTGGACAACACCCTAGAAGCCATGGGCAAGACCCCCATGGATTTATCTGGACTCCATTTTACCCCCCAAAGTTTACCAGGGGGAGTGGTGGCGAGAACACTGCTGTCCGTACATTTCCTCCTGTATCTCTCTGCTACTGAGACCTACTCAGAGCCAGGATGGCTTTTAACCCCCTTTCCTGAATGATAGGAGCTGCCACTGTCCTTGGTCCCTAGCTCCTCTCTGTGGAGCAGAGCGTGGGCAGGAGAAACACAGGAAAACATCAGACCTCAAATCATAGAAAATACAACAGGCTGAATTTCAAATATCCCACAACGAGCAAGATGATAAACATGGTGACTCATTGCAGGTCAGGTTGCTGCTGCCCATGGCTCAGCAAACCCGCACAAGCCAATCACAACCTCATCTTTAATTAACTCCAGCTATCCAACCACAGAGTTGGAGCCAAGTCACATGACTGACATGTTCTGTGAGTAGAGTTTACCTAGTTCTCAGCTATTCTAACATGTGACTACCTGTATGTGGATTCTGTGAGATTTCTTTATCATTTTCCAGTAATTATCTCACACCCATATTGATACTGATTGTTACAACTTCTTATGTAATGCTATAAAGGCAGGAATTAATTCTATGTTCTCAAGTATATATGAATCCCCTGATACCACATCATCACACAGATTCCACGGTGGTTGTTTAGATCTCAGACTTTGGAAATAAATCCTCTGATTTAGAGCACAGTGATGGGACGAGGTTTAAAGGAGGCTCCACAAGTGTTCAAACCCAGCGTGGTCCCCAAGCAGGGTCACACTGGGGAGTTCCAATTCTTTATAATTGTGCTAAAAACGACAAGCTTAGACCTAAAGCCTTGCCTTCTTTTTGCAGGTACTTAACAGAAATGCGCGGAGGTGGCAGGTAAAAATGCTATTAGGTGAATTAAGGAGGGGAGTCTTGCACAGAGGGGAGGCGCCCTCCTCTCTGCCCTCACCCTGTGTGGTTTGCTGCCAGCTACCCCACAAGCCTGTGCTTGTGTGGAAACCCTGTGGGACTCACAACTGCCGAGACAGGGAAGTACTGTGCACTCCAGACACCACCACCATCATCGCCAACTGCAGCTACTGTGACCCACGCATCTTTCCTTTATGTGACAAGCATTCATACTGTCTACTGGGTTTGGGGGTCAACTTTCCCGTGACACCTCCCGTCTGTGTCTTGCAGAGTTTGAGTTCACTGCCAATCCATGACATAGTATCCCATCACTGTTGCTATGGTAGCAGTGCTGTTGATACTCAAGCTCATGCCTGAGTGCCAGGAACCTATTCAGAAAAAAATATGCATTTGACTATTTTCCTTAACAGACCTTCAACATTTTCCTGAAAATTGATATGAGAGTACCTGGGTTTGCTTTTTTTTTTTAGATATATAGTCTCAGAGGTGGGTATGATGGCACATGCCTGTAATCTCAGAACTTGGTAGACTGAGGCAGGATGATGAAAAGTTGCAGGCCGGCCTGGGAAACTTAGCGAGGCCCTGTCTCAAAATAAAAATAAAAAAATAGGACTGGGGTGTAGCTCAGTGGTAGAGCACCATGGGTTCAATTTCAATACTACAAAAAACAAGGAAATAATAATGAAATTATAGTCTCTGCGTACAGCTTCTGAAAGTAGAAGAATGACCCTCCCATTGGTGCCAATGTGAACACAGAGGGACAAACAACAATGTGCCTTTGGCCAGTACCACTAGTCCAGGGTCGCTCCAGTCCAGGTGTCACAGGCGTGTGTCAGAGGAGGAGCCTCCAGGAGACCAGGCCTTCAGCTTTGCAATTCTACCTCCAGGTGGGTGGCTCACAGAGTGTGGCTCCGGGGGACCAGCAGCAGCAGCACCTGCAACTGCTTAGACAGCCAGTGCTCAGGCTCCCGGCCTGAGGGTCACAAGGCTGGGCTGGCCTGGCCACATGGGTTTCCCCAGGCCCTGTTGTAATCCTGACGATGTGGGCTCAGGTTAGGGCAGGCTGAGGAAGGACATTCAGGCGTGGGGTGGAGAAAGGGCTGCGTTTACATCAGCAACATCCCAAGACATCCCAAGGCAGGTCTCTATATCACATCATATTTTACTTGTTTTTCTTCCAATTTCAAAATAACTAAAGAATTCCTGTGTGTCTATATGAAGACAGAAACAATAATGGGGAAGGTGGGGACATTCAGCCAGTTTTCTACCCAAGGTAGGAAACCCAAAATTCAATCCCTAGAGAGGAAGAGCAGCGTTTTCAATCGTTCATGTTGCTGGAACATTATTACTCTCCATATTCTTTCTTATTTTTAAATTATAATGTTTAACAGCAATAGCTATATCCCTTGAGAATTAAAAACAAAGATAATTTTAGATAGTTTATTGAAAATATCTTGGTGGAATATTCATCAGCATTGTACACTTTTAATATGCATGACATTTACAAGACTTGTACATATGTCTGGAATAACATAAAGAGGAAACCCGGGTACAGGACTTCCTGTTCACATCTGTCTGAACAGGGCGTAATGAAGGCAGAGGGGTTTGCGCAGCTCAGCGGCGGCACGGCAGGAGGCCTGCGCGGGACTTCATGGGGGCAGCCCCAACCGCCCGCACTGCCCACCTGGGCCCAGCCCCACCCGGCGCCAGATTGCTCCTGTCCTCTGTGAAATGGACAAGAAAATAATGGTCGCGACTCTGTGCAGGGCTCAGATCCAACACTTCCACTGAGCGGACGTGACCTTGGGGCAAGTCCCTGTCCTGTGTAGCCTCCCACCTCCCCGGCTCTGAGCATCAGGAGAGGCACAGCTCCAAGGGGCCGGGCCGAAGCCCCCACATGCTGCGAGGAGGGAAGGCTGCTCCACACCGCCGCTGGCACCCAGGGGCCCGGTTTCTAGAGCTCCAGGCTACTGGTCAAGCACGGTTTACAACCGCAAGATTTCTTGCTGGAGCTCCTGCGTGGACACCAGCTAGACTTCTGGTCACGGTGTGGCCGTGGCGAGGACACTGTCCCTATGTCCTCTAGTTTCCTCCTCTGTGATGTGGGAATAATAAGCACAGGCACCCCACAGGCCCCGGGGAGGATTAAATGGCAACAACAGGAAGGTACACAATGGTGCCTACAGGAACAGGAGTGCTCTGAGAGGTCAGGAGAGGGGCCTCAGGCGGCGGAGACCCCGGGGAGGAGACACACTCTGACTAGAGGGCGCACTCAGGTCCCTGGCTCTTGGAAGACCTGCCTCATGAAAAGGCCTTGGAAGCACACAAAGGAGTAGGCGTGAGACTGTCACATCAAGACATTTGCACTCTGTGCTGGTGTCTTGTTTTTTCCAAAAGTTTGGTTTGGTTTGGTTTTTTCTAATTCTCAGTGCCTGGAAATTAGAAATAACACCCCTGGAAACTCTTCAGACCGCGTGGGTGGGTATGGCGTCCCAGCCAGAATCTCTCTCAGGAAGAAGGGGCCCTCGTGCTCGCAAGTGGAGAAAGAGGAATCGCAGTGTGTGTGCTGTGGGCTGAGTGGTAGCAGAGTGACTTACAACTCACAATGCCATTTGGGTCCCTTATGACTTCTCCAGGACACTTTATGACTGTCCCAGAGCTCTGACAGCCGGGCCTGGGACTCTAGACACAACCCCACTTTCTCTTCCCCATGAGTGGGCAGCGGCAGGAGGCACAGACCTGGGGTTTCCTTCGGTTGCAAGGAGCCCTGGGCTTTGGTCCCTCTTGCATGTTTGTGTGGGTTGGGATCATCTTTCTGCCACTTCCTGAATCCTGTGGCATCCATTTGACCATTGGTAATGCAGACACACTCCAGAAGGCACTGCAAGACGGGCCAGCCCAAGGAAACAGGGACACTCCCGTGTCCTCTCTTCTTGCCACTGCCCTGAAGCATTATGAGAACTCAGGGAAGCCGGGCTGGAATGCTCTGGAAAGAGGAGCTCATCAGTCAAGGGGAAGATGGGACAGGTGTTAGCTGGGGACTCGTGCTCATGTCCAAATGCCTGAGGCCACAATACCTACTGGGACAAGGCCCTGTTCCTAGCTTCTGCCCTCAAACAGGGCGACATCGTCCTGATCTAGAGTCCCCTGGAAGGCACGGGCCGCACCACCAGCATCCCTTCACAAATGCTCAGGTTTCTTGACCCAAGGGTCCTGTGAGGCTTGACCTCACAGCTCTGGACTGAGGGACGACGGGAGCATCCTGAAGCCAGGGGACCCCACGAGGGTGGCCGTCCCCATTGTGCTGCAGGGAGCTCTGGCTACCTCCTGTCTCCTGCAGAGGCCCCCCAGCCTCCTTCTGAAGGTGACTTTAGGACCAGTTACAGCAGGACCTGGGCTGTGAGGTGTGACAGCAGCCCACCCTCTGTCCTGCAGGTACAGGGGTGGACAAGGGGTTAGAGGATCTGTTCTGTCTCTTTCACCTCAGCCCTAGGAACTGGCCACGCCTGGCCACTCCCCTCCTTTTCCCTGCTAGGTCAATGTCACCCTACACCAATAGGGGCCTCCCTGCCTGCCTCCACAATTCCTATAGACACAGCCTCGCTCACCCATTACGTGCCTGTCCCTCCCGTCCCCAGGACACAAGTAGGTTCCAGAACCTCTTCCTCAGGCACACCTCGATTTTCCCTGGGCCTGCCATGGTCTGCATGTTGTGGGTCCCCAGAGTTCATACAGGGGAGCATTGTTCCCCTGCTGCCAGCATGAAGACCTTGGGCCATTGTCACTGCTAAAGGACCATGGACCCCAGCCACTGATGAGTCAGGACCCTACGGAAGAGGCTGGGGGAGCCCCCTCTCCTGCCTGTGGAGCTCAGCAGGGAGCAGCCACCCAGAGATGTGCGCCCTGCCAGACAGTGAATATCCTCCCGCCCTGGCGTTGGCCTTCCGGCCTCCATGACTGTGAATAACAACTTCCCACGCTTTGTAGGTTACCCAGTCTAAGGTACTTTGTTACAGCAGCCCGAAGGGACTCACCTGACACCACACACCCTCAAGATCCAACAGCTCACAAAAATTCACCCTGCCCAGGACTCCATGGATGAAGACCATGAAGGCCAGGAAGCCACACAGCGTCTCTCTATTGTTCACAGGGCACCAAAGGGCCCTCAGCCCGGGGATCCCAGAAGAAAGGTCAGGAATCACCAACGCCAGACAGAGGGCCCAGGACGCTTCAGGCAGGAGCGGGGACCCCCACCTCGGGTCCGGGGCTCCTGTCAGGGACAGGGGATTGGCTGAAGCTCCAAGAACCAATCCAATCAGGTGCAGGGTTCAGTGGCTTAGCCACCAACAAGAAGGGGGGACCAGAAGATCCGGGGTACAGAACCCAGGACCTCCAGGCACCAGAGCTGCTTCTGTGGACAAGAGGGATATTGACACTCTGAAGAACAAGCCAGTCACTGCCCACCTCACCATTTGTGTGAACCGCGGGGTGTCTGTGGAGCTGGCGCAAGGAAAAAATTCCCCCAGGGCTGTACCCTAGACCTGGCAGGGACCAAATGGACCAAGTTCCTGCCAATGCCAGGCTCCCTCCGCGGGAAAGGTCAAGGCCACATTCTGCGGTCTCAAAGGGTCCCTCAGAGCACATGCTGGAACCAACAAGATGAAGGGCACACCGGGCTCCTAAAGGCCCACACAACCAGGCAGTCCCAGGGCCAGCAACAGGAGCGGACGGGACCATCTCCCCTGCTGCCCAGGGCCTCCTGCCAGAGGAACGGGGCTCCTCACCCAAGGCCAGCAATCAGGTTATTCTGGGGACACCGAGTCCTGCTATTTGCCTCAGGCTCCACCCATGGGGAAATAAAACTGGGAGGCATTTGCTTTAGGGTATTCACGAACTGGGAGGGAGAAGGACAGAAAGAGCCACATTCCACCCAGATGTGTCAGGCTGCGAGCAGAGACACAGCCTCACCACAACCAGAGCTGCCTCTGTGGCCAGGGACAGGGCCAGGTTCCTGCACCGCCCCAGCGTCCCCAGATGGCTTTGAACGATGATGCTTTCCACTACTGTCCTGAAACCATCTTCCTGCCACCCACCTCAAGGTGCAGAATCTCGAGAGGCAGCGCATGCCCGCGTGGAGTCCGCCTCTGCCAACTGCCCATCAGCCCGGCCCGCGCCCCTGCTCAGCACCAGCAGCTTTGCAGCGTGAGTTTCAGGACATTGCAGGACTTTGTGCTCACAGCAGAGGCTCCCCCGGCTCTCCCCAGGACCTGCCTTGGCCGCCCTCAGGGGACTGTACTGGGGACAGAGGCTCCTGTTCCTCACCCACCCAGGCCTGGGCTCTTTCACTGCACCTGCTCCGAGGTCCAAGGACTTAAACACTGTACTCTTTTTATGAAAAGAGTACATAGAAAATACTCTATAACTGTCAGAAGGCTTTCATCAGGAAAAAAAAAAAAAAACCTTTTCAAACCAATGACATAGATAAACCAAACTGTGCCCTGTTCCTTCATTCCCCCTGACCCTGGGGAGGAGAATACCAAGGGCTGGTGTGAGAGGAATCTGTAATCAGCCTCCAGGGAAGGTCAGAGAGATGCAGCTTCCTGCTTCACAGAATGTGCTGGGCGGGGGAGTCTGTGGGTGCCTGCCCTCCCAGCAACAGGCACCAACGCAGCCATGGGGACGCCAGTGGCAGCTGCCCCAGGAGCCCTCGGCCGTCCTTCTGGGGGCGGGGCTGACCTGCAAGCCTCCACCGTCCCACAAGTCCCCTCCATCTCTCTGGTGTCCCCCAGGACTCCTGGGCTCTGTGGTGTCTGGCGGGGAGCAGACAGGGAGGTCCTGGCTCCTCCTCACCTCCAGGCTCCACGGTCAGCAGCTCTATGGTCCCTTTAGGGTACCCAGACTCCCCTTCCTCTCCCAACCCCAGAGAGGGCACAAATGCAGGTGTGAGGTCACAGGTGTGGCCTCTCTGTGCAGTTACCTGGCCCGGGTGCTGTGGATGCCACAGGCCCACAGCTGAGGCTGGGGCTGGCGGGATAAACAGACACCTTTGCTCCTCTTCCCTCCCCAGCGAGAGGAGCCACAGTGAAGGGAGAGCAGGAAAGGTCTCAGCCACACCCGAAGGCGCAGGAGCAAGGACACACACTGTGCACAAGGCGTCTCAGCACAGCCACCTGTGCTGTCAGGTCCCTTCAGCCACTGCAGTGGGACTTACTTCCAAGCTGGGAGCCGGCGTCAGGCCTCTCACTGGCCACGCGTCCCTGCCCACCCACCTGCAGAAGGGCCTGGGGAGGGGACAAGGTTCCGGCGCCACGTGGACGAGGCCTGGTGAGCACCGAGGGCATCTCTGCGCTGGGTCCAGGGCTGGGCAGAGCAGGTCCCAGCATCAGGCTGGGTGCTACGTAAGGTCACGTCTCTGGTGTACCTTCGGCCTTGACAGCGAGGGCCCCCTGCTGGGTGTGCGCCTGCAGGAAGGGACGCGCCCCTCCAGGGAGATTCTGCGGCGTTGCCTGGCAAACTGCATGTCTGTGCATGTCCAGGACCCACCAGCCCTTCAGTCAAACACAGCGCCAGTGACAAGGGAGGCAGAGAGTGGGGACAGGCCTTGGGCAGCTGTCCCCTGGCCCCGAGGGAGGGACACTGTGGGCCGCAGTGCTTCCCTCCCAGTGAGAGTGCATGCACATCTTCTCTTTGGGCACACGCGCGGTGCCCGTGGGCATGGCTTCCCACCTGGAATTGGCTTTCTGGTGCGGGACCCGTGCCCTCTCACAGCCATCCTTATGAGCCGGAGCACGACCTCGTCCTCGGTGCCTGCAGTGTCCTCTGGGGATGAGGAGAACTCTGGAGAGCCATGGCGGGCCCCTTCAGGGAAGCAGGGCTCCAGTGCCACCCCAGGTCCTGCCATTCCTAGGAAGTGTGCGGGGCTTCTGGGCCAGCAGGGGCGCTCCTCAGCCCCATGAAGTCAAGGGAGGAATCTTTTTCTTGAGCCTCTTCATCCCACCTCACCGGTGTGCTCTGGCCACGGCCACGAGAGGGCGGCAGAGTGCTGCAAAACAAGAGCCAGGGTCAGGGGCGGCACCTGGAGGAGGCCTGCTTTTCCTGGGGTCTCCTCACACAAGCAGAGGAGAGCCACTGGGGCCTCCTGATCCCCTTGTGTCTAGAGAGAGGCCAGGGTGAGGGACTCACCCAAGGGACTTAGGACTCCCATCTGATGTCAGCCTCTTCTCTGCTCACCAGTTACTGCTTGAAAGTAAAGACCTGTGTGTTCTCCCCATTAGACAGACAGACTGATAGATAACAGATGGCAGTGTGGACGCATGAACGGCTATTTTATTTACTGTATTTTAATCTGTTATGACCAGAACTTTTTTCGATGCTCTAATTTGGCCAGTAGAGTGCCTTCAAAAAGGCTTCCTTGGCCGGGTGTGGTGGTGCTAGTACTTGGGAGGCTCAGACAGGATTGCAGGTTCATGGCTAGCCTCTGTTACTTGGTGAGGCCCTCAGCAACTTTGGGAGATCCTATTTCAAAAATCAAGAATAAAAATTGGGCGGGTGTGTAGCTCGGAGGTAGAATGCCCCTGCGTTCAATCCCCAGTACCTCAAAATAGTAATAATAAATATGGCTGGGGGATGTAGCTCAGATGCAGAAAGTCCCTGGGTTCAATCCCCAGTATGGCAAAGGGAAAAAAAGTCTTCCCTGGAGCCAGGTGTGGTGCACACTTGTAATCCCAGTACTCTGCAGGTTAAGATAGGAGGCTCACAGGTTTGAGGACAGCCTCAGCAACATAGTGAGACTCTCAGCAACCTAAAGAGACCCTGTTTCAAAAGCAAAAAATAAAATAGGCCTGGGGGGTGTAGCTCAGTGGTAGAATGCCCCTGTGATCAATCCCCAGTAACACACACACACACACACACACACAATTTCCCTGCACGTGTTCCCTGTAGTGTCTGAGCACTTCTTTTCTCTATACCACGTTTCCAGGTTCACCTGTGCATTCTCTGGCACAGCTCCCCCCACACACACCCCTGATGTCATTTTTCCATGGAACCGGGTTCTCCTCCCTTCGCAGGGGACTAGTATTTGAAGCCCAGATCCACACAGAAATCATAATCCACAGTCATTTCTCTGTGAAACATATAACTAAGTGGCATAAATAACCCTTCCCTCATCTCACTCACCTTCAGACTACCTTTAGTGAATAATTTCAAGGTACAGATGAGAAAACTCCTCATGGGGAAATTATTAAACAAAAAAAAAAAAAAGAAGAAGAAAGAATGTACTTTGGGGAATGGCATGTTAGCTGATTTTCAGACCTGACATTCAGCCACCTAAAATCACAACACTTTACAAAACCTGTTTGAGGGGCAGGAATTAAACACAAACACATTTTTTTAGGGGGCCCAGGTCAGTTAGTAATAAAGCACAATGTGTTCACGTGATTTACACAAAATGAAAATTGATGCTCAACAGTCCATGCTGAGCAAGATATCCAAGTTTATTGAATAAGGCCAGGACGTTACCCTGTAACTGCAGCACCCCGAGGGTCGCACCAGTGCACGGTGCAGAGAAAAGGCAAAGTCTAGCCCGTTGCCTTCAGCGTATGTGCAGCTGTAGGCAGGACAATGAAACGTTCCTACTTGTTAAATGTCCCAGACACCTCTTGCCCAACACTGCCCCACGGGGATGGGATTTCCTGCCTGGGACGCCATGCCTTTCAACATGAAGTTCTGGGCCAATCTCTGCTTGTCTTTGGTACTGGAGATTGAACTCAGAGGCATTCTACCTCTGAGCTATACCCCTAACCCTTTTTTGTTTGTTTTGAATCAGGGTCTTGCTGTTTTGCTGAGGCTGTCCTCAAACCAAAGGGCTTTTTCAAAGTCAAAGGAAAGGACTTCTTGAGATGCCTGCCAGCAAGGCTGTCAGCATCGCTGCCGGCCACAGAGACGACGTTAGGACCCTGGCCTACCGTAGAGTCGCATTTCAAAACGGGTCAAGAAGATCCTTCTGTCATTTGGAAATAGACTGAGGATGAAAATGGAGACAAGAGCGGGGATCAAGCAGAAGTTACAGAGGATGATTCCGCAAAAACATCTGCCGATTTTTTTTTTTTTTTTGGTGGTACTGGGGATCGAATCCAGGGGTATTCTACCTCCGAGCTGCACCCCAGTCCTATTTTCATTTTTATTTTGAAACAGGGTCTAGCTAAGTTGCTGTGGCTGGCCACAAGCCTGTGATCCTCCTGTCTCAGCCTCCCAACTACTGGGATTCAGGGGTGCGCCACTGCGAGGAAGAACTCGCCCGCCCGGTCACTCCAGATTGTCAGGGTGCGACAGAAATCAGACAGCAAGAAACCGCCTTGCCGTTTGGTAAACGACAGTGTTTCACAACTTCGTACTCACTCTTGGTGCAGCCCGGAGCGGTGCCCAGGCCCTGGCCCCGCCGCGGAGGCAGCCGGGCTTCTCCCGCCAGCATCTCAAGAGGAAGGACCCACACCGCCGCGCTGTGCGGGCTGCAGGCGGTTGGCCGGGAGGCGCGCGCCCTCTGCTGGCCGTTGGTGCGCAGCGCAGCCTCGAGTGTGAGCGGTGGCACAGCCGGGCTTCTCCCCGCCAGCATCTCAAGAGGAAAGACCCACACCGCCGCGCTGTGTGGGCTGCAGGCGGTTGGCTGGGAGGCGCGCGCCCTCTGCTGGCCGTTGGTGCGCAGCGCAGCCTCGAGGGTGAGCGGTGGCCCAGCTGTCAGTCAAGAAGCCCAGCGATGTTTGTGGCCAATCCCAGACCTGGGGACTGCTCAGGGCTGCTCACTGTCTGCCCACATAGAAAGCAGTGAGAGGATAAGACTAGTGGCATGTCCTATCATTCAGGAAAGTGGGTTAAAAGCCAGCCTGGCTCTGAGTAGGTCTTGCAGAGCTGCAAGAGGAAGTGTACGGAATAGCGGTGTTCTCACCACCACCTCGGGGTACATACACCTCCCAGATGTACCCTAGGGTGTCTTGCTCATGCTTTCCAGCGCATTGCCTGAAAAAGTCATCGGAGTCGAAGGAACCCAAATCACCATCACAGAAAATAGATTTTTTCACTGTGTTTACCTAAGCTTTGTAAAAATAAAGAAAAAGCAGTCGGCTCCCTTGTTTTCGCATCTTTTCTACCCCCTCCCAACTTGACGTCAGCGCATACGTGGAGGGTGGAGAATAGCGGTGATTCCGCAAGGCAGCGCGAGGGAACTCTGCCACCGCTCACCCTCGAGGCTGCACTGCGCACCAACGGCCAGCAGAGGGCGCGCGCCTCCCGGCCAACCGCCTGCAGCCCGCACAGCGCGGCGGTGTGGGTCCTTCCTCTTAAGATAGATGCTGGCGGGGAGAAGCCCGGCTGTGCCACCGCTCACGCTCGAGGCTGCGCTGCACACCAACGGCCAGCAGAGGGCGCGCGCCTCCCGCCGGCCAACCGCCTCCAGCCCGCTCAGCGCGGCCCTGTGGGTCCTTCCTCTTAAGATAGATGCTGGCGGGGAGAAGCCCGGCTGTGCCACCGCTCACGCTCGGGGCTGCGCTGCGCACCAACGGCCAGCAGAGGGCGCGCGCCTCCCGGCCAACCGCTTGCAGCCCGCACAGCGCGGCGGTGTGGGTCCTTCCTCTTGAGATGCTGGCGGGAGAAGCCCGGCTGCCTCCGCTGCGGGGCCAGGGCCTGGGCACCGCTCCGGGCTGCACCAAGAGTGAGTACGAAGTTGTGAAACACTGTCGTTTACCAAACGGCAAGGCGGTTTCTTGCTGTCTGATTTCTGTCGCACCCTGACCGTCTGCAGTGACCGGGCGGGCGGGGTCTTCCTCTTCCAGGCTCCCAGGGCCCCTTCACAGATCCGCAGACGCGTGTGCGGAACCCTCCTCTGCAGCTTCTGCTTGATATCACCCTCGGTCTATTTCCAAATGATGGCAGGATCTTCTTCTTGTCCCGCGTTTCATAATGTGACCTTACGGCAGGCCAGTGTCCGGCCGTCTTCGCTGTGGCCGGCAGCAATGCCCACGGCCTTGCGGGCGCTCCTTCCACTTGGAAAAAGCCAAGCTCCGTTTACAGGAAGCTAGAAAGTGGCCCAGAACTTCATGCTGAAAGGCATGGTGTCCCAGGGAGGAAATTCCATCACCGTGGGGCAGTGTTGGGCAAGAGGTGTCTGGGACATTTAGCAAGTAAGAATGAAGGGAACTGGCTAGACTTTGCCTTTTGTCTGCACCGTGCACTGGTGCGACCCTCGGGGTGCTGCAGTTACAGGGTAACGTCCTGGCCTTATTCAATAAACTTGGATATCTTGCTCAGCATGGACTGTTGAGCATCAATTTTCATTTTGTGTAAATCGCGTGAACACATTGTGCTTTATTACTAACTGACCTGGGCCCCCTAAAAAAATGTGTTTGTGTTTAATTCCTGCCCCTCAAACAGGTTTTGTAAAGTGTTGTGATTTTAGGTGGCTGAATGTCAGGTCTGAAAATCAGCTAACATGCCATTCCCCAAAGTACATTCTTTCTTCTTCTTTTTTTTTTTTTTGTTTAATAATTTCCCCATGAGGAGTTTTCTCATCTGTACCTTGAAATTATTCACTAAAGGTAGTCTGAAGGTGAGTGAGATGAGGGAAGGGTTATTTATGCCACTTAGTTATATGTTTCACAGAGAAATGACTGTGGATTATGATTTCTGTGTGGATCTGGGCTTCAAATACTAGTCCCCTGCGAAGGGAGGAGAACCCGGTTCCATGGAAAAATGACATCAGGGGTGTGTGTGGGGGGAGCTGTGCCAGAGAATGCACAGGTGAACCTGGAAACGTGGTATAGAGAAAAGAAGTGCTCAGACACTACAGGGAACACGTGCAGGGAAATTGTGTGTGTGTGTGTGTGTGTGTGTTACTGGGGATTGATCACAGGGGCATTCTACCACTGAGCTACACCCCCCAGGCCTATTTTATTTTTTGCTTTTGAAACAGGGTCTCTTTAGGTTGCTGAGAGTCTCACTATGTTGCTGAGGCTGTCCTCAAACCTGTGAGCCTCCTATCTTAACCTGCAGAGTACTGGGATTACAAGTGTGCACCACACCTGGCTCCAGGGAAGACTTTTTTTCCCTTTGCCATACTGGGGATTGAACCCAGGGACTTTCTGCATCTGAGCTACATCCCCCAGCCATATTTATTATTACTATTTTGAGGTACTGGGGATTGAACGCAGGGGCATTCTACCTCCGAGCTACACACCCGCCCAATTTTTATTCTTGATTTTTGAAATAGGATCTCCCAAAGTTGCTGAGGGCCTCACCAAGTAACAGAGGCTAGCCATGAACCTGCAATCCTGTCTGAGCCTCCCAAGTACTAGCACCACCACACCCGGCCAAGGAAGCCTTTTTGAAGGCACTCTACTGGCCAAATTAGAGCATCGAAAAAAGTTCTGGTCATAACAGATTAAAATACAGTAAATAAAATAGCCGTTCATGCGTCCACACTGCCATCTGTTATCTATCAGTCTGTCTGTCTAATGGGGAGAACACACAGGTCTTTACTTTCAAGCAGTAACTGGTGAGCAGAGAAGAGGCTGACATCAGATGGGAGTCCTAAGTCCCTTGGGTGAGTCCCTCACCCTGGCCTCTCTCTAGACACAAGGGGATCAGGAGGCCCCAGTGGCTCTCCTCTGCTTGTGTGAGGAGACCCCAGGAAAAGCAGGCCTCCTCCAGGTGCCGCCCCTGACCCTGGCTCTTGTTTTGCAGCACTCTGCCGCCCTCTCGTGGCCGTGGCCAGAGCACACCGGTGAGGTGGGATGAAGAGGCTCAAGAAAAAGATTCCTCCCTTGACTTCATGGGGCTGAGGAGCGCCCCTGCTGGCCCAGAAGCCCCGCACACTTCCTAGGAATGGCAGGACCTGGGGTGGCACTGGAGCCCTGCTTCCCTGAAGGGGCCCGCCATGGCTCTCCAGAGTTCTCCTCATCCCCAGAGGACACTGCAGGCACCGAGGACGAGGTCGTGCTCCGGCTCATAAGGATGGCTGTGAGAGGGCACGGGTCCCGCACCAGAAAGCCAATTCCAGGTGGGAAGCCATGCCCACGGGCACCGCGCGTGTGCCCAAAGAGAAGATGTGCATGCACTCTCACTGGGAGGGAAGCACTGCGGCCCACAGTGTCCCTCCCTCGGGGCCAGGGGACAGCTGCCCAAGGCCTGTCCCCACTCTCTGCCTCCCTTGTCACTGGCGCTGTGTTTGACTGAAGGGCTGGTGGGTCCTGGACATGCACAGACATGCAGTTTGCCAGGCAACGCCGCAGAATCTCCCTGGAGGGGCGCGTCCCTTCCTGCAGGCGCACACCCAGCAGGGGGCCCTTGCTGTCAAGGCCGAAGGTACACCAGAGACGTGACCTTACGTAGCACCCAGCCTGATGCTGGGACCTGCTCTGCCCAGCCCTGGACCCAGCGCAGAGATGCCCTCGGTGCTCACCAGGCCTCGTCCACGTGGCGCCGGAACCTTGTCCCCTCCCCAGGCCCTTCTGCAGGTGGGTGGGCAGGGACGCGTGGCCAGTGAGAGGCCTGACGCCGGCTCCCAGCTTGGAAGTAAGTCCCACTGCAGTGGCTGAAGGGACCTGACAGCACAGGTGACTGTGCCGGGATGCCTTGTGCACAGTGTGTGTCCTTGCTCCTGCGCCTTCGGGTGTGGCCGAGACCTTTCCTGCTCTCCCTTCACTGTGGCTCCTCTCGCTGGGGAAGGAAGAGGAGCAAAGGTGTCTGTTTATCCCGCCAGCCCCAGCCTCAGCTGTGGGCCTGTGGCATCCACAGCACCCGGGCCAGGTAACTGCACAGAGAGGCCACACCTGTGACCTCACACCTGCATTCGTGCCCTCTCTGGGGTTGGGAGAGGAAGGGGAGTCTGGGTACCCTAAAGGGACCATAGAGCTGCTGACCGTGGAGCCTGGAGGTGAGGAGGAGCCAGGACCTCCCTGTCTGCTCCCCACCAGACACCACAGAGCCCAGGGGTCCTGGGGGACACCAGAGAGATGGAGGGGACTTGTGGGACGGTGGAGGCTTGCAGGTCAGCCCCGCCCCCAGAAGGACGGCCGAGGGCTCCTGGGGCAGCTGCCACTGGCATCCCCATGGCTGCGTTGGTGCCTGTTGCTGGGAGGGCAGGGCCCACACCCACAGACTCCCCCACCCAGCACATTCTGTGAAGCAGGAAGCTGCATCTCTCTGACCTTCCCTGGAGGCTGATTACAGATTCCTCTCACACCAGCCCTTGGTATTCTCCTCCCCAGGGTCAGGGGGAATGAAGGAACAGGGCACAGTTTGGTTTATCTATGTCATTGGTTTGAAAAGGTTTTTTTTTTTTTCCTGATGAAAGCCTTCTGACAGTTATAGAGTATTTTCTATGTACTCTTTTCTTAAAAAGAGTACAGTGTTTAAGTCCTTGGACCTCGGAGCAGGTGCAGTGAAAGAGCCAAGGCCTGGGTGGGTGAGCACCAGGAGCCTCTGTCCCCAGCACAGTCCCCTGAGGGCGGCCAAGGCAGGCCCTGGGGAGAGCCAGGGGAGCCTCTGCTCTGAGCACAAAGTCCTGCAATGTCCTGAAACTCACGCTGCAAAGCTGCCTGACTGCAGGCACACGGGCAGGTGGAGGCAGCAGCCCTCGCTGGTGCTGAGCAGGGGCGCGGGCCGGGCTGATGGGCAGTTGGCGGAGGCGGACTCCACGCGGGCACGCGCTGCTTCTCGAGATTCTGCACCTTGAGCTGGGTGGCAGGAAGATGGTTTCAGGACAGTAGTGGAAAGCATCGTTCAAAGCCATCTGGGGACGCTGGGGCGGTGCAGGGACCTGGCCCTGTCCCTGGCCACAGAGGCAGCTCTGGTTGTGGTGAGGCTGTGTCTCTGCTCGCAGCCTGACACATCTGGGTGGAATGTGGCTCTTTCTATCCTTCTCCCTCCCAGTTCGTGAATACCCTAAAGCAAATGCCTCCCAGTTTTATTTCCCCATGGGTGGAGCCTGTGGCAAATAGCAGGACTCGGTGTCCCCAGAATAACCTGATTGCTGGCCCTGGGCGAGGAGCCCCGTTCCTCTGGCAGGAGGCCCTGGGCAGCAGGGGAGATGGTCCCGTCCGCTCCTGTTGCTGGCCCTGGGACTGCCTGGTTGTGTGGGCCTTTAGGAGCCCGGTGTGCCCTTCATCTTGTTGGTTCCAGCATGTGCTCTGAGGGACCCTTCGAGACCGCAGAATGTGGCCTTGACCTTTCCCGCGGAGGGAGCCTGGCATTGGCAGGAACTTGGTCCATTTGGTCCCTGCCAGGTCTAGGGGACAGACTTGGGGGAATTTTTTCCTTGCGCCAACTCCACAGACGCCCCGAGGTTCACACAAATGGTGAGGTGGGCAGTGACTGGCTTGTTCTTCAGAGTGTCAATATCCCTCTTGTCCACAGAAGCAGCTCTGGTGCCTGGAGGTCCTGGGTTCTGTACCCCGGATCTTCTGGTCCCCCCTTCTTGTTGGTGGCTAAGCCACTGAACCCTGCACCTGATTGGATTGGTTCTTGGAGCTTCAGCCAATCCCCTGTCCCTGACAGGAGCCCCGGACCCGAGGTGGGGGTCCCCGCTCCTGCCTGAAGCGTCCTGGGCCCTCTGTCTGGCGTTGGTGATTCCTGACCTTTCTTCTGGGATCCCCGGGCTGAGGGCCCTTTGGTGCCCTGTGAACAATAGAGAGACACTGTGTGGCTTCCTGGCCTTCATGGTCTTCATCCATGGAGTCCTGGGCAGGGTGAATTTTTGTGAGCTGTTGGATCTTGAGGGTGTGTGGTGTCAGGTGAGTCCCTTCGGGCTGCTGTAACAAAGTACCTTAGACTGGGTAACCTACAAAGCGTGGGAAGTTGTTATTCACAGTCATGGAGGCCGGAAGGCCAACGCCAGGGCGGGAGGATATTCACTGTCTGGCAGGGCGCACATCTCTGGGTGGCTGCTCCCTGCTGAGCTCCACAGGCAGGAGAGGGGGCTCCCCCAGCCTCTTCCGTAGGGTCCTGACTCATCAGTGGCTGGGGTCCGTGGTCCTTTAGCAGTGACAATGGCCCAAGGTCTTCATGCTGGCAGCAGGGGAACAATGCTCCCCTGTATGAACTCTGGGGACCCACAACATGCAGACCATGGCAGGCCCAGGGAAAATCGAGGTGTGCCTGAGGAAGAGGTTCTGGAACCTACTTGTGTCCTGGGGACGGGAGGGACAGGCACGTAATGGGTGAGCGAGGCTGTGTCTATAGGAATTGTGGAGGCAGGCAGGGAGGCCCCTATTGGTGTAGGGTGACATTGACCTAGCAGGGAAAAGGAGGGGAGTGGCCAGGCGTGGCCAGTTCCTAGGGCTGAGGTGAAAGAGACAGAACAGATCCTCTAACCCCTTGTCCACCCCTGTACCTGCAGGACAGAGGGTGGGCTGCTGTCACACCTCACAGCCCAGGTCCTGCTGTAACTGGTCCTAAAGTCACCTTCAGAAGGAGGCTGGGGGGCCTCTGCAGGAGACAGGAGGTAGCCAGAGCTCCCTGCAGCACAATGGGGACGGCCACCCTCGTGGGGTCCCCTGGCTTCAGGATGCTCCCGTCGTCCCTCAGTCCAGAGCTGTGAGGTCAAGCCTCACAGGACCCTTGGGTCAAGAAACCTGAGCATTTGTGAAGGGATGCTGGTGGTGCGGCCCGTGCCTTCCAGGGGACTCTAGATCAGGACGATGTCGCCCTGTTTGAGGGCAGAAGCTAGGAACAGGGCCTTGTCCCAGTAGGTATTGTGGCCTCAGGCATTTGGACATGAGCACGAGTCCCCAGCTAACACCTGTCCCATCTTCCCCTTGACTGATGAGCTCCTCTTTCCAGAGCATTCCAGCCCGGCTTCCCTGAGTTCTCATAATGCTTCAGGGCAGTGGCAAGAAGAGAGGACACGGGAGTGTCCCTGTTTCCTTGGGCTGGCCCGTCTTGCAGTGCCTTCTGGAGTGTGTCTGCATTACCAATGGTCAAATGGATGCCACAGGATTCAGGAAGTGGCAGAAAGATGATCCCAACCCACACAAACATGCAAGAGGGACCAAAGCCCAGGGCTCCTTGCAACCGAAGGAAACCCCAGGTCTGTGCCTCCTGCCGCTGCCCACTCATGGGGAAGAGAAAGTGGGGTTGTGTCTAGAGTCCCAGGCCCGGCTGTCAGAGCTCTGGGACAGTCATAAAGTGTCCTGGAGAAGTCATAAGGGACCCAAATGGCATTGTGAGTTGTAAGTCACTCTGCTACCACTCAGCCCACAGCACACACACTGCGATTCCTCTTTCTCCACTTGCGAGCACGAGGGCCCCTTCTTCCTGAGAGAGATTCTGGCTGGGACGCCATACCCACCCACGCGGTCTGAAGAGTTTCCAGGGGTGTTATTTCTAATTTCCAGGCACTGAGAATTAGAAAAAACCAAACCAAACCAAACTTTTGGAAAAAACAAGACACCAGCACAGAGTGCAAATGTCTTGATGTGACAGTCTCACGCCTACTCCTTTGTGTGCTTCCAAGGCCTTTTCATGAGGCAGGTCTTCCAAGAGCCAGGGACCTGAGTGCGCCCTCTAGTCAGAGTGTGTCTCCTCCCCGGGGTCTCCGCCGCCTGAGGCCCCTCTCCTGACCTCTCAGAGCACTCCTGTTCCTGTAGGCACCATTGTGTACCTTCCTGTTGTTGCCATTTAATCCTCCCCGGGGCCTGTGGGGTGCCTGTGCTTATTATTCCCACATCACAGAGGAGGAAACTAGAGGACATAGGGACAGTGTCCTCGCCACGGCCACACCGTGACCAGAAGTCTAGCTGGTGTCCACGCAGGAGCTCCAGCAAGAAATCTTGCGGTTGTAAACCGTGCTTGACCAGTAGCCTGGAGCTCTAGAAACCGGGCCCCTGGGTGCCAGCGGCGGTGTGGAGCAGCCTTCCCTCCTCGCAGCATGTGGGGGCTTCGGCCCGGCCCCTTGGAGCTGTGCCTCTCCTGATGCTCAGAGCCGGGGAGGTGGGAGGCTACACAGGACAGGGACTTGCCCCAAGGTCACGTCCGCTCAGTGGAAGTGTTGGATCTGAGCCCTGCACAGAGTCGCGACCATTATTTTCTTGTCCATTTCACAGAGGACAGGAGCAATCTGGCGCCGGGTGGGGCTGGGCCCAGGTGGGCAGTGCGGGCGGTTGGGGCTGCCCCCATGAAGTCCCGCGCAGGCCTCCTGCCGTGCCGCCGCTGAGCTGCGCAAACCCCTCTGCCTTCATTACGCCCTGTTCAGACAGATGTGAACAGGAAGTCCTGTACCCGGGTTTCCTCTTTATGTTATTCCAGACATATGTACAAGTCTTGTAAATGTCATGCATATTAAAAGTGTACAATGCTGATGAATATTCCACCAAGATATTTTCAATAAACTATCTAAAATTATCTTTGTTTTTAATTCTCAAGGGATATAGCTATTGCTGTTAAACATTATAATTTAAAAATAAGAAAGAATATGGAGAGTAATAATGTTCCAGCAACATGAACGATTGAAAACGCTGCTCTTCCTCTCTAGGGATTGAATTTTGGGTTTCCTACCTTGGGTAGAAAACTGGCTGAATGTCCCCACCTTCCCCATTATTGTTTCTGTCTTCATATAGACACACAGGAATTCTTTAGTTATTTTGAAATTGGAAGAAAAACAAGTAAAATATGATGTGATATAGAGACCTGCCTTGGGATGTCTTGGGATGTTGCTGATGTAAACGCAGCCCTTTCTCCACCCCACGCCTGAATGTCCTTCCTCAGCCTGCCCTAACCTGAGCCCACATCGTCAGGATTACAACAGGGCCTGGGGAAACCCATGTGGCCAGGCCAGCCCAGCCTTGTGACCCTCAGGCCGGGAGCCTGAGCACTGGCTGTCTAAGCAGTTGCAGGTGCTGCTGCTGCTGGTCCCCCGGAGCCACACTCTGTGAGCCACCCACCTGGAGGTAGAATTGCAAAGCTGAAGGCCTGGTCTCCTGGAGGCTCCTCCTCTGACACACGCCTGTGACACCTGGACTGGAGCGACCCTGGACTAGTGGTACTGGCCAAAGGCACATTGTTGTTTGTCCCTCTGTGTTCACATTGGCACCAATGGGAGGGTCATTCTTCTACTTTCAGAAGCTGTACGCAGAGACTATAATTTCATTATTATTTCCTTGTTTTTTGTAGTATTGAAATTGAACCCATGGTGCTCTACCACTGAGCTACACCCCAGTCCTATTTTTTTATTTTTATTTTGAGACAGGGCCTCGCTAAGTTTCCCAGGCCGGCCTGCAACTTTTCATCATCCTGCCTCAGTCTACCAAGTTCTGAGATTACAGGCATGTGCCATCATACCCACCTCTGAGACTATATATCTAAAAAAAAAAAGCAAACCCAGGTACTCTCATATCAATTTTCAGGAAAATGTTGAAGGTCTGTTAAGGAAAATAGTCAAATGCATATTTTTTTCTGAATAGGTTCCTGGCACTCAGGCATGAGCTTGAGTATCAACAGCACTGCTACCATAGCAACAGTGATGGGATACTATGTCATGGATTGGCAGTGAACTCAAACTCTGCAAGACACAGACGGGAGGTGTCACGGGAAAGTTGACCCCCAAACCCAGTAGACAGTATGAATGCTTGTCACATAAAGGAAAGATGCGTGGGTCACAGTAGCTGCAGTTGGCGATGATGGTGGTGGTGTCTGGAGTGCACAGTACTTCCCTGTCTCGGCAGTTGTGAGTCCCACAGGGTTTCCACACAAGCACAGGCTTGTGGGGTAGCTGGCAGCAAACCACACAGGGTGAGGGCAGAGAGGAGGGCGCCTCCCCTCTGTGCAAGACTCCCCTCCTTAATTCACCTAATAGCATTTTTACCTGCCACCTCCGCGCATTTCTGTTAAGTACCTGCAAAAAGAAGGCAAGGCTTTAGGTCTAAGCTTGTCGTTTTTAGCACAATTATAAAGAATTGGAACTCCCCAGTGTGACCCTGCTTGGGGACCACGCTGGGTTTGAACACTTGAGGAGCCTCCTTTAAACCTCGTCCCATCACTGTGCTCTAAATCAGAGGATTTATTTCCAAAGTCTGAGATCTAAACAACCACCGTGGAATCTGTGTGATGATGTGGTATCAGGGGATTCGTATATACTTGAGAACATAGAATTAATTCCTGCCTTTATAGCATTACATAAGAAGTTGTAACAATCAGTATCAATATGGGTGTGAGATAATTACTGGAAAATGATAAAGAAATCTCACAGAATCCACATACAGGTAGTCACATGTTAGAATAGCTGAGAACTAGGTAAACTCTACTCACAGAACATGTCAGTCATGTGACTTGGCTCCAACTCTGTGGTTGGATAGCTGGAGTTAATTAAAGATGAGGTTGTGATTGGCTTGTGCGGGTTTGCTGAGCCATGGGCAGCAGCAACCTGACCTGCAACGAGTCACCATGTTTATCATCTTGCTCGTTGTGGGATATTTGAAATTCAGCCTGTTGTATTTTCTATGATTTGAGGTCTGATGTTTTCCTGTGGTTCTCCTGCCCACGCTCTGCTCCACAGAGAGGAGCTAGGGACCAAGGACAGTGGCAGCTCCTATCATTCAGGAAAGGGGGTTAAAAGCCATCCTGGCTCTGAGTAGGTCTCAGTAGCAGAGAGATACAGGAGGAAATGTACGGACAGCAGTGTTCTCGCCACCACTCCCCCTGGTAAACTTTGGGGGGTAAAATGGAGTCCAGATAAATCCGTGGGGGTCTTGCCCATGGCTTCTAGGGTGTTGTCCAGCATACAGTCGTTTTCCACTGGGTGTGTTGTGGCAGCTGCTATATTGGAGAATTCAGTCCTGCATTTACTGTGGGCTCTGGAGAAGCTGAGACGGGATCCATAAGTCAACCTGGGTGCCAGGTAAACTATATATATACATTTTTTTATTAGTGCATTGCAGTCATACATCTTGAAGGATTTCAGGATGGTTGATGTATACATGCACTCATTGGTCAATTAGCCCTCCCTCCTTCCCGATTTCAGCATAGTAGTTGACTTTGATACGTTTGTGTATGTCTATCCTGTGCACCAGTTTGTTTCACTCTCCTTTCCTCCCATCTCCCCCAGTTAGTTCACCTTCTTTGCTGATCTGAGGTTTTCTTTCTTTGTCTGGAGTCTTTCCGGTTCGGGGTCATGGCTCATCCTCCCATGACCTCAGCTCTGGGGTACTCCGGGGCAGGGCCAGGGGCTCACCAGCCCTAAGTCCCCAGTGCCAGGGGGAGGGTTCTTGGGTGCGGGGTCAAGGGCTCACCCTCCCCGAGGCCCCAGCGCTGTGGGGGTTTCCGGGGCTGGGGCCAAGGGCTCGCCCACCCCGCGTCCCCAGTGCCGGGCTGAGTGGTTCTCCAGGAGCAGGGCCAAGGGTTCACCTGCCCCGCGTCCCCAGCGCCAGGGGTTCTCCGGGTGTGGGGCCAAGGGATCACCCATCCTGCATCCCCAGTGCCAGGGGGTCTTTGGGGGTAGGGTCAAGGGCTCACCTGGCCCGCATCCCTAGCGCCAGGGGGTCTCCAGGGGGGCCAAAGGCTCACCCATCCCACGTCCCTAGTGCCAGGGGGTCTCTGGGGGGACCAAGGGCTCACCCACCCTGCATCCCTAGCACTGGGGGGAGGGGTTCTCTGGGGGCAGGGACGAGGGCTCGCCCGTCCCATGTCCCCAGCGCAGGGGTTCTCTGGGGGCGGGGCCGAGGGCTCGTCCACTCCATATCCCCAGTGCCAGAGGGTCTCTGGCAGCACTGGGGGGGTCTCCAGGGGCAGGACCAAGGGCTCACCCGCCCTGCATCCCCAGGGCTGGGGGGAGGAGTTCTCCAAGGGTGGGGCCATGGGCTTACCCATCACGTGTCCCCAATGCTGGGGGCCATGTCCTGAGTGCTGGGGTGTTCTGTGCCGGTGCTAGGCTACTCCATGGGGGCCATGTTTCACCCACTCGTTTTCTTGGTGTTGGGGTGCTCCTGTGCCTGACCACCTCATCTATGTCTCTCCATGTCACTTTCTTTGTGGGGGGGCTGAGGTTCGTGTCCCACCCTTTGTAGTCGTCGCCGTTGTAGGTGTGGCTCTGGTCGCCATTGTAGGTGTGGATCTGGTTTGACTTAGGCTTCATCATGCTCTGATGTTGACTGCTTTAGATGGTGGACTATAATTGCTGGTTTCACAAGAATCAGCTGTTTCTTTGCTGGAGGATTCCGGGAGCCGCAGTGTGGCCGTGGCTCAGCCAAGATGGCGCCTTTGTCTCCACTCTCCGCTTTCCAGGTGAAATGCTTTGAGCTCTCTATAGCCCTCTGCTCTTTCCACTTCCTCGCATTTCACTGCACTTTGGTTCTCATTGTTTTGTTGAGTTTTGGCTGCCCTACTTTTCTTTTCAAGATGCAGTCTTCCCGCTGGCCGAGCTCCAACTCTTGGAGTGCTGGCAACATGCTGCCTCTCGCTATCCCGCCATCTTGGTTCTCTGTCCAGGTAAACTATGTTTAATGATCCATGTGGTCCCCAATGTTGCTACTTATGAAGGACAGAGACTGATATTCCATCTCACATGGAGAATTCACAGAGACAAGTCCCAAGGGGTTGCCCATGCTCTCTGCGTCATCCTGGTGAGAACTCAGTCATAAGGCCCAGCTAACTGCAAGGGCGCAAGTTTTTGCTGCATTTCCAAAAGAAAGTGAATGGGCGTGGTGGGCATATAGCAGAGGTCTGCTGCAGAGGGCCTTCAGGTCACCTCAGGGCACGTTTCTTTCTCCTGCTCAGGTAGAGCACACTCTGAGGATCTCCAAAGGGAGAGAGGGGAAGAGCAAGCCAAAGTTGCTTCCAGTAATGCATCTGGGTCAATGTTCAGGAAAGAGGGCTCCTGTGCCTTCCTCCCCCTCGTGGCTGATGTGTCCCTGTGTGCTGTGGAGACAGGATAATCATGACAAAGGCCCCACTCGGACTGGGCATGAGTGGGAAACAGAGACAATTATTACATCCTACTGGGTGAGCCTTGTAGAGGGTATTTTTCCTTGATGGGAAGCAGGGAGAGAACTAGGCTGTCACACAAGAAATGGCAAA